>JABFFJ010000018.1:0-54648 GCA_013623715.1 Fusarium verrucosum
CGACCGCCGGCGGTCGTCAGGTCAACGGAGTGAAACAAAGGACAGACGCAACAGAGAGGCTCGTCATGTCCTCGAAGCTAACTCTGATGTGAGCCGTGATTCTATCGAGGATGATTACCACTATGACAATGAGAACGTCACACCCAAGCGAAGCGGTGGTGATATGCTCAAGGCTGCTGCAGCTGGCGCTGCAGCCGCAGGTATCACATCATCGCTCCTCTCCGATAGCACACAAGGCGACCGAAGGCCGAGAGAAAGACGGCGTCGGCGAGCCGAATCTGCTCACAGCCGTGGCCTGAGCCGTGACCAACATGCGGACCAGCACGAGGATGATCACATGGTTCCCCAACCACCAATGCCTCTCATGAGCGAAATCAACCCTTCGGAAATGACCAGGACCTCTATTCGATCTGCCGATACTGACAGACCTGTTTCGGCTAGCGAAGAAATCACACCTTTAAAGAACATTCCTGCTGGGTTCGTCTCTGGAAACTCGACACCCACACCAGCAGCGACTCCTTCAAATCTCGAAACCACATTATCCACTCAGCACGCCAACGTATCTCATGGTGATTTGACTGCTCTTCCGCGTGGTCAGAAGGACTACGTCGAAGAGTACGAACCCGACGAGTTCGGTCAGAAGCATCCTCTCGAACGAGGCCAATATGACGAGGATGACATTTCGGACAATGATTATCCTGAGGGTGGATATGATAACTCCTATTTCGCCACTCAGGATGTCCCCCCTCCACTGAAGTATGTTCCCTACCAGGCAGGTGCCCGAGGCCTGAGCCCTATTCCCAGTGTCTCTGGTTATACCGAGGGTGGCAGCGAGTACCATCCCCGCAACTCAAGGAGCATGCATTCTACGAGTGATGCATACTACGAGCGATCTGGGGACCATCGCAACAGCCAATCTACTCCTTCTCTGAACTCCCTTCAAGAGAGAGAAATCGATCAGATGTCACCTCAAAGTTCCGGTGTAGGTTATCGCAACACTACCTACACGGATGACAGCGAGCTGGATAAGGTTGTATCTGGACAGGCTGTGCGTGGCGTTGGTGCCAACCCCAACCTCGTCCACCCTCCTCTGGGACCCGAGTCAGCAGTTGCTTCCCTTATCGAGGGTTCGATGCTGGATCAGTCTGTGCTGAGTGGCTCATACAGCGACTACCCTGGCCCTCGCGACTCAGCCGTCTCTTACGATGACCAGTCGAGGACATACAGCAGCCCCGACAAACACTACATGGAGGGCAGTGAGTTGGAGCCTGAGAGACATGCCACCCCCAGTGCCAGATCTCAAAACAAGTCACAAGAATTCACCGAGTATGATCTCGACGAGCACGGCCGCAAGGTGGCCCGAACAAGATCGCCCACCGCTTCCGAAGTGGCTATTGCGACTGGCGCTGTTGCAGCTCTTAAGGCGGCACAGGGCAAGAAGCAAGCACCTGCGGAGGAACCTGAGGAGTACCAAGGCGCTGGCGTCTTCCGAAACAAGTCCTTCAAGGAGCGTACCTTGGAGGGCCATGAGCCTCGCAACACTCCTGCTCACAGCATCGATCGCCTTTCTTACGATGAGTCACCCAAGATGACTGCAAGTGGCATGCCCGACTTCAACAACCCTATGCCCGAGTTTGGCTACATGGATGAGGATGCTCGTACCAACCCCTCAGTCGTCGAAGAGCGCCTCGATGGAGAGCACCACGATGATGTTTCTGAAGGCCGAGTAACACCCACTCCCCGAAATGTTGCTGAACAACGTGCCGCCAATGGCCACAGCCGTGAGCCCAGCCAGGATCAAGATGACTGGCAGCGTAGCTCTGATGACCGCAAGCGAGATACTCTTGTCACCAACCCCTATGAGGACTCCAGCCCTGTTGCCAACCCTGCCCTGAACGAGAACCTTTTGGGAGCCCGTGGCTTTGGAGGCCCATACCATACCGGAAGCCCTGGCTTTGGTCCCAAGTATGACGAGGGCTACATGTCTAATGGTAACAACCGAACTCCAGACCTTCAGCCCAAGGGTAAGGCTCTGCCGCTGGATTTGTCCGGATCTCCCAACGCTGCCGGCCAGGATCCCTTCTACGCCCCCAAGGATACTCGCCACCTTAGTGGCATGTCTCAGGGCATGACCTCGCCATTCTACGATGCCTCTACCGGCCAAGGGATCGACCGCATTGAGAACAAGGATATTGTCGCTCTCATGCAGCACCTCATGGTCCGTGATGCTCAGCGCAGTGCCCGCGACACCGAAATCGTGGCATTGCTCATGAACTCTGCGCTGGAGATGCGAAGCTCATTGGCCGAGCTTAGGAATCTCGTCCAGGATACTAGCGACGATGTTATCTTCGCCGGTGCTGAGAACACTGAGAAGCTCCAGAAGGCAATCAACGGCCCTCGCCCCTATCCCGGAGCCCGATCGTCCCAGACCGTCTCCCAAATTGACACATTCAACGAGGCCGCCGCCAAGAAGAACCTGTTCAAGAGGGCTTTCCAGGGTCTCAGCAACAAGGGAACCAGCGACTTCAAGCGCATCGAGGAGATCCTTATGCAGATTCTTGGTGAGGTTGATGAGCTCAAGGTACAGAACACCGCTCCCGCTCTCTCCACCAGCGGCCGCGGCGCCTCTTTCGATAACCTGCAGCCTGAGGGCCACTTCGAGCAAGATCGAGGCTATGAGCCCGAAGGCAACTCGACAATCACCCCCAGCCATTCGGGACACTTCTCCCTCTCCCAGTCCCGATCTCGCCTTGCCAATGAGCGAAAGTTCTCTGACAACCGCATCAGCACTGTTGCTGAGCATGAGGACGAATACGAGCATGGCCACCCTAGCCCAACAGGCGAGCGCAGCAACCCTAACATGCTGACACCAGAGCGATCTGGCTTCCAACGCGGCAGTTCTGTTCCCCTCGATACCCCCCCTCAACCTTCTGGCGTTGCACAGCCCATGAGCAACGAGAACACCCCTCGCACAACAGAAAAGCAGAAGAAGCACAAATCTGGCCTTTCAGGTTGGTTCCCCAAGATTTCCAGGTGGTCCGGAACGACAGCCTCTAGCGCAGGCAAGGGCAAGAAGGAAGCCAAGTACGACGACTACGCTTCGCGTTCTGTCTCGAGTCTTGGCGAGTACAACGATGGGGATTACAACCATGCCCCTTACGGCGAGGACCAGCTGCATACCGGATTCTCGCAGCAGGAGCTCGCATCGGCACCCGATGCTAGCGACGCCATGCCAGCACCTCTCCGTCGCGAGATCAACTACACCCCGGGCAATGCACCCAAGTATCAGGTTCATCGAAACTCACTGAACCTTCAACACCCCCAGCCCAGACAGGGCCAGACAGAGCGCTTCCGTAATGCTCTCGAGTTCTCAGCTCAAGAGTACAACGTCCCAATGACACCTAGGTCGGCTGACTGGGGTGGTTCAGTTTCTAGCTTGAACCAAATGGGTCAGAACACCAACCGATACAGCCAAGCATCATCGACGGGTGCTCCCCAGGATCCTTCTTACTGGACCACATCTCCTACCGGCCCCCCTCGACCTCCTAAGGAGCCTATTGAGTCCACGGACAGCCCCGCTAGAGGCAGCCGCATCTCGAAGTTGGCAAAGGGAAGCCCCGCCCCTCACCCTAGTGACGAGAGCGGATATGCTACAATGAGTGGCACTCATGTCAGCCACTTCTCAAGCAGCCCCAAGCCGGAGAACCGCAACCTCAACGCTGCTTTGGGCGCCCCTACTCGACGACCTAGTGGGCCGCGAGCCATGACTCCCAAGAGCCCCGAGGAAGAAGCTCGCCGACGTAAGCGAGGTACGTTTTGATCTGATTTATGACTGATGCGGCGTTTACTAACCCGAAGCAGATACTTTCGGCAGTGTTACATCTCACAACACGGATGACACGGAGACCTTTTAGAAAGGGGATCGCCGTGGCAGCCGTCCGTTACCGGGATACTGATCGATATCGCATCAGAGAACGCCAATAGCGCTTTGCTTTTCTTGACGCCACCCATTCACCCTACCTGTGTAGGCCCTGACTGGGAGTTAACTGTATGAAAATTTTATGGACATGAAACGGCCTTGAAGCGGATGACTTTGCTTTGCTATAAGCGGAAGAAGCAGCTATAGAATGAAGGGATGGCCAGCCGAAACAGCGGCAAGGCAGCTTGCTGATGAAGGATTTAATGAACAAACCAACAAAAAAGCATACTGTGTTGGAACATACTGGGAGAAAAAGAACAAAAAAAAGAAGAACAACGAAAAGAATAAAAGCGGGAGGAGGAAAGGAACATATTTGCATCAAGGGGCTTTTGCTTCAATTCTTGACGACGACATGATACGGCTTTCTTACTGCAGAGCGATACGTCAATGGTTTGATTTGCGAGCAATGATCTTTATTTGGCTTGGATAAGCGCAGGCGGGAGGATAGGACAGGACAGGATATGATGAGCATCTGGTAACTAGGAAGCACAGGTTGATATGATTGTGCGTGGACATATTTCAAGTTAGATAGGTTTAGTTGTTTACCATTGTGAGATAGATACCATACCACCACATTGGTTGTAATTTGGGAATGGATGGAAAGAATTCAATTGATATGAATCCGATGACGGATATCAACCCAACTATTTATTTATCCAAGTCTCTTTAAAAAGTCTCTTGCTGTGTGAAGGACTCACTCAATTCAATATGTCTTAACTTGTGGAGAAATGATACTAACTGCTCGAAGTCTGGGGTGCGGGTTCTCTGCCCGGGGAGAGTTGTAAGACTCCGTCTGACTCTGGAGAGGCCCCTGAAGGACTAGGACCCTCCGACTTCGGTGGGGATCTTGGTGGGGGATGCCCCAGACACGGCAAATATACTGCCTACAGTAGTAGCTGAAAAAAATGTAGACGTCAGCATTCAACTTTTGAATCGGGAAGTTTTAATATCTTGCTCATTTTTGAGTGTTTTTATATCCTCGAGATTTATTTGTCTTGTCTTCTTGACATACTTTCCCGTCTAAAACTGAGCAATTGAGCACTAAACAAATCTCCAGTTAGGTATCGACATCTCAGATTCACGGGAGTCAAAGCATATTCACAAAATGGCTGCGGACGTGCAAAGAAAGGACATGTTGAAAGATACAGAACTTGACCCTATCAAGATCCAGGAGAAGAAGCCAAAGACTATCAGTGGAAGTAGCGCTGCTCATGATTACAAAGGATTTGTGGCAGGTGTCTTCAGTGGCATTGCCAAACTTTCAGGTTTGTTTTCTCATCTTCAACTTAATTCTCATCATGGCGTTTGAGTGCGTGAGTGGGCGTTGAACATTATACTGACTGATCTTATAAAGTCGGCCATCCCTTTGATACTATCAAAGTCCGTCTACAAACAACAGATCCAAGCCGCTTCAGTGGTCCTCTACAATGTGTTACACAGACCATTCGCAATGAGGGCTTTCGTGGACTCTACAAGGGCGCAACACCGCCCTTGGTGGGATGGATGTTTATGGACTCGGTCATGTTGGGCTCCTTGACTGTTTACCGCCGTCTGCTCTCAGAACACGTCTTCAACGTTGAACCTGTAGGGACCGACGTTACCGCATCTTCACCGGGCACAGCACCCAAGGGTCGCACAGCGCTTCCGAGTTTCGGCCACGGCATCGCGGGAATATTGGCTGGTTCAACAGTGAGCTTCATCGCCGCGCCCGTCGAGCACATCAAGGCACGATTGCAGATTCAATACGCTGCGCAAAAGGCTGATAGGTTATACACTGGACCGATTGATTGCCTGCGCAAGATTTATCGATGTCATGGTATCCAGGGCGTCTACCACGGCCTCTCAGCGACGCTGCTCTTTAGAGCTTTCTTCTTCTGCTGGTGGGGCAGCTACGATATTTTGTCACGACAACTACGCGAGAGGACAAACCTGAGTGCACCGGCTGTGAATTTCTGGGCGGGTGGACTCAGCGCGCAGATCTTTTGGTTGACGAGCTACCCGAGCGACGTGGTGAAACAGCGCATCATGACTGATCCGTTGGGCGGAGGACTCAACGATGGAGTCAGGAGGTTTCCTCGGTGGAAGGATGCGGCGGTTGCTGTGTATAGGGAGGGTGGTTGGAAGGGATATTGGAGAGGATTTGTGCCGTGTTTCTTGAGGGCGTTTCCGGCGAATGCCATGGCGCTGGTTGCTTTTGAGGGCGTCATGAGGTCGTTGCCATGATGTATGGCATATGCATGAGCATGATATTATGACACATACATACCCTTTGAGCGAGCGGCTTTGCAAGGAACGGGACAATCTTATCAGCAAGTTACTTCACACATCAGTTAAACATGTACAGCAGTCACGGAGATTTGGGAGACAAGCAATATATGAACACCACAAAGAGTGCCACACAAATGGCTGGGTCTATTGGCCGAGTCCTTTTAACTTTTTTGTTATCCCCTGTCCCAATTCACCAATCCATTCCTGCGCCGTTGCAATGCAATTCGTTTCGTTTACTCGTCGTCCTCATCGCCCTCATCGTTGACGACGTTGAAGAACTTGAGCTCGTAGACACCTCGGGAGGTGGAGACGACGCGGAGCCAGTCACGGAGCTGCTGCTTCTTGAGGAACTTCTTGGTCCTGTATATGGTCAGTATATTATACTCTTCTCACCCAAGTCTTGTTGAGCGAAGCGAGGACCCCAAAAAACGTACAGGTACTTGAGGTAACGACCAGACAGCTCGTTGTGGGCAGTGATCTCGATCTTGCCCTCACCGGACTGCTTGACAACGACGTTGTCGCCCAGGTTGTTGGTGCGGCCCTCGACCTTGATGCGGTCCTGGAGGAACTTCTCGAAGGCAGCGACGTCGAAGATCTTGTCGCTGGCAGGCTGAGAAGCATCGATGATGTACTGGAGGTCAAGTCAGCCATTGTGATCTTGTCGTCGCATTCTCGTCGCTATCGTCGAGTTCGAGTGTATCGCTTACCTTCTTAGTCTGCTTCTGGGCCTTGCCCGACTTCTTCTGTTGAAAAAATGACCTTAGCCTACTGTATTCTTTTATGACCTCTCCTTCACGGGAGAAGGCCTAACAGCATAGCGGTGTCATGTTGTACGTACTGCCTGAGGAGCCATTGCGAATGGAATGGGTGGGATTTGGTTGTCTGGAAAGGGACTGTGGTGTTTGTCGCAAAGAGGTCTAATCCTGCGCTTGAAAGGGAATAAGTGAAAGTTGAAGCTTCAAAATCAGTCAATATTCTAGTGGGTGCAGAAATTAGGGCTCTGCGGATTAATTTTGGTGCGGTGGGGGTGGAACTGTCAAAGGATAGTACGTCATGTGACTTTAATCCATGTCTATTGGACTCAACATACACTCGACTTATTGATTGTTAGACCAACTGGGACTTTCAACCAAAGAATATACTTCTGCATTCGGTCAAAATCATAATAAGTCATTGTCTCTAGAGTCACCAAAACTTTGATTTCTAACCCCTCGATCGTAACAATCGTGGAACACTCAACGTGGACTCTCCAGCTACGCTCCCCTCGTTGCATGGGGTTCCTTCATATGAGAGAACCTGGTGTATTTGAGCACAATCATCTCATAGAAATTCAGTATTTTCAATCTCATAAACTTGGATTTAAGTAAAAGTGTGAGATAAATTCGATTTGAGGGGACTATCTATGTCTTAGCCAACCAAGACTGTGATTTAACTCTATGCTTTCCAACACTAACACGTCTTAACTGCCGTATGGTCTCGCGGATTAGACAAACTCTTTTATCTCAAATCAACCGATTAGTCCCTTTCCCACTGACCATCTCACTTGGTCCCCTCCTCAAGCTTAGCAGCATGAAGAATAGGATCGAGCTTCCTCTGCCACTTGGGAAGAAGCATGTAGCGATATCCCATATAGAGACGGCTCAGTCGCTTAGTCTGCTCCTTCTCGTCGCCATTCTGGTGCTGCTCAGTCAACCGCTCATCCTCGGGGAACTGATCATCTTTAAGGACGGGATCGAGCTGCTCCTGGATATTCTCGACGAGCATACCGCGGTATTGCATGTATAGCTTAGAGAGGCGCTTACCCTGCTCTTTTTCGTCGCCTTGAGCTAGCAACTGGCTCTCGACCTTGGGCTTGCAGCTATGCACTTCCTGGCACTTCAAGACCTTGGGTTGATTGGCGACCAAGTAGAAGGGTTTGCCCAATTTGTTAGCGGTCGTGGGCTGAGTCTCATTCCCGAGAGTGTTCTCGATCTGGTTTCCGATCTTTTTGTAGAGTTGGTCTTCATACTCCTTATGGGAGAGCTTGGTGGTGGTCTCTTTGGCAGAATCAGACGTCTTGTTTTCCTTCTCCTGTTCCGTGTGCTCCTCCTCCTCTTCTTCGGGTTCTGAGCGCTTGTTGTGACTTGATGCATGTTTCGCAAAGTCCTCATTCTTCAGAATTTCCTCCTGGCTCATGTTCTGCACCTCACTTTTCGCCTTCTTCCTCTGAAGCCTCTGAAGTTTTTCATTTGCCTCCTCATATTGCTGTGTTCTGTTGCGTGCATACTCCAAAGCTTTCTCGACCACGTCCCGGACCTTCCGGACAACCTTCTTCTCGTCACTAAGACTCGCCTGTTCTTCAACGAGTCCCTTCGTTTTATCCTCCCAATCCGATTTCTTCTTCTGATGTTTCTTCTCAAATATTTTGAACTCGTCGTCCAGCTTCAGCGCCACCTCCCAGAATTGCTTGCTCTTTTTCTTGAGGTGCTCTACTTCCTTCTTCTTCTCTGCCAGCATTGACTCTTGGCTCCTCTCTTGAATATGCCGAGGTTTCAGCGTTGGATCTTGAGTAGTGTTTGTCTCATCGTCATTGTCGATGGAGGCAGAATCAGATTCAGAGACTGAAGGTGAAGGTGAAGCGGTGGCTGTCGTCACGCCCGAGTTCCCAGTTGAAGGATCTGCAGAAACAGAGTCGCTGTCTGCATCAGCGTTGGCGGAAGGGGTACTAAACACAGTAACAGTTGCAGTTGCAGGTGAGGTAACCTCAGCAGCTGCAGCAGCAGCAGTAGCTGATACAGTAATGACACTGGTAGTAAAGGCGACCGCTCCAGGAGGGATAGTTCCTCCACCGCGATAGATGGTAGGCAGATCGGCGATCACACTGTTCAGTCTGGTAGAGGCAGATGACCATGATCTTCGGAAACTGTGATAGGCCTGCATTCCACCATTGGCACAAGGAGCTGCGGCCGAAGGCCCAACAAGGACAGTCAAAAGAATGAGATCAAGACGCATCTTGATGGCAAAATGGATTGACAAGTTGATTTCAGTAGTCGTTGTATCAGGTAAAAGCCCAGCCAGCCAGCCCCAAGACCAATTGTGCTTTATATAGACCCAAGAGTGGCCATTTCTCTGGTAACAGCCCCGTCAAAGAGTTTTTGAATCAACTTTTGTGTACAGATATCCGGGTGTGATCTGCCAATAACACCATCAGTGTCGATATGTCGTGGCCGTCCCCTCATCGAGCAAAGTTGAGGGGTAACCAAGCCTCAGTAATCGAACCACACAAACGCATAACAAGCTCAAGTTCAACAATGCCCAAAACGTCTTGCCAATAAAACACGAGATATCAGGTTAAAGTCCACTTGGCTATATCCTATCCAGGGGTTCCCCTCACATCAACAAACCCAAATCAAGGGAGGTAACACAGATGCTGCGGAAACAAAAGCCGAAGGAAGCATGGTTCATAAAAAGAAATCATAAATCGTCGTCAATTTATATGGAAATGATCGTGGCATAAGAAAACATATCTGTCGTAATTCCAGAACAACAATATCATCATATCAGAAAATCCAAAAACGCGTCCCTATCGTCACATACATGTTAAAGCAATTCATCAAAATACAAAACCGAAGTGAAGACAGTCTGTCCAATCTCTCTGTTGGCCGCTCAAGATTTGCTGAATAGCTTCTTGAACGCACCCTTGATGCCCGAGGGCTTCTTATCTTCCTCCTTCATTTGCGCTCTGCGTCGTTGTTCGTGTCGTGCTTTGCGCCGGGAATCCTCTGTGTCCATTCTGACGTGTTTAGCAGGCCGAGGCTCCTGTTCTCTGTCTCGAGTTCTGTCTTTCTCCCTGGTCCTCTCCCTCTCTCTGTCTCGAGGTGGTTCAGGGGCAGCATCATCACGTGCCCGACGTGAGGTTCGAGGTCGCGGTTCATCAGGGGATGGGCGGGTGCGGTGACGCGTCGAGTACCGCCTAGGTAAGTCCTCTAGAGGTGCCTCTCTTGTTCGTTCCCTAACAGGTTCTGTCGTCACAGGCTCATCGCGTGGTGGTGTGAGACTACCCAGGATGTCTTCAGAGTTCTTGGCGGCAGAGTACTTCTTTCCGGGAGTAGCGGCAGGCGGAGTGGTTTCCTCTCGAGGGCGGTCCCTAGGTTCTTCATATCGAGGTCTCTCAGAGTGGTTGTGTCGACGCGAGCGGCGATGTCGTCGATCTGGTTCTGGTTCTGGTTCTGGTTCACGAACAGGCTCCTTGCCCTTGCTCTCCTTTTCCTCTCGATATCGCGAGGGCTCGCCCTTGCCATTGACGTCTTCTCGCGGTCGTCGTTCTCGTTCTGTCCTCTCTGCCTTCTGTCTGTCATGAGCAGCTTGCTCCTCCTCCGTTCGGCGTCTGCGACCAGAGCTTCCAGAACTGTTGTCGGCAGAAAATCCACTATCTCGTCTGGGAGTTCTGGGAGGCGTGTCTGGAGGCGGCCCCGACTCGACTGTATCAGATCGATGGCGTCGATAAGGGTGAGTAGCAGAAGATCGTTTTCTACGGTCTCGATCCTCGTCATCCTGGTGAAGACTACGTGAAGCGGGTTCGTCTACCCTGCGAGATTCGCGTGGCCGCAAGTCCTCATCACGGCGGTACCCTCTGGTTCTTGGCTCTTCAGATCCGCGAGAATGCTTAGGCCTGGCATCAGCCTCACCGCGCAAGTCACGACGCTTTGTTTCTTCGTCATCACGATGACGACGATATCGAGACTCGTCGTCGCGGTGAGACTGTCGACGACGACGGCCCTCATCTTCATCTCGAGATCGATAAGCCCGTTTCTCGTCATCGCCGCGATATCTGCGCTCTCGGTCCTCTTCACCACGGCTCTCGCTGGAACGCTGCGAGTGGTAAGAGTGTCGGCGCCTACGATGTCTGTCTCTGTCTCTGTCGGTGCGCGACGAGTCAGATTCTCTGCTCCTGTCGTCTGCAAACAAGTCAGCATTAGACTTGTGAAGTTCTTCGAGCTCATCCTCAAAGCTCCTCCTTGGTGTAGAAACAACTGAAAAGTTGTGGCCATTGGGCTCCATTTCCATCTGATCTTCCACAGTAGGTAAACCCCTATTTCTATGGTGATCGAAAGGCACGGGGCTGACTGGAGGGCTGAGGGCCTCTGCAGTGGCATATATGACTACAGCCGCAGCTAACGTATCCTCGGCACGTCGAATTGACGTCCTTCGTGTGCGCCGCAAGGTACGGGCTCGCTGTAGGTCAATCATGTCTGCATCTGGAATCTCGATGTCAGGGCTCGGCGTCCTCTGTATTTCGGCCTCAGTAATCGAGTCAGCTGAAGGGGGGGCTTGATATGCAGCATCTCTGAGCCCCTCCTCCATGGTAACTGCTGGGTGCCTGAGATCATGCCTCACATAAGCCTTCGACGACTCGTCTTCGGCCCGGAAAGAACGAGGTCTGGGGGCTGATTCACTCCGCGCCTCCGTCATTGAAGATTCACCCTGTATCTCCAAGGAACGGTTCGCGGGCGGTGGGCGCACTGGTACTTGAGCCGGCTCATTTTCAGCCTGAGGAGGCTCGGGCTGTTGAACAGGCTTGGCGTCGACTGGCCGGCTCGCGGCAGGGACGAAGATAGGATCCTTAGTATAGACCTCTGTCACTGGACGAACCCTGAGCGATCTTCGCGGCCGTTGCTGTTGAGTCAAGAAAGTTCGAGGTGGCTCAGCACGAGAGGGGCGTGTTGACCGTGAGGTAGAGTTGGACCTCTTTGGACTCTCTGGAACACTAGCAACTGCCTTGTCTTTGTCACGCGAAGGGATATCGACAACCTTGACAGCCATGTGCTCAGGTCGGACGAGTCCCACAGCGGCTTGCGCTGGCCTTGGCTCTGAACCTTGAGTGTCGTCCGTGTCGGGGGTCTTGACTTCGTGCAACACGTCATCAGACAAATCTTGCTGGGGCCGCTCCAATGGTGGCAGATGTCTGTCTTGAGGACTACCAAACGCAGCATGGTCATTGGTCGGCTCATTGCCCTCAGAGTTCCTTTCCTCAAAAGTATGAACCTCATCCCCGCCCGCTGTCGTTGACTCTGATGCTGTCGCAGAGTCAAAAACAGCTGGTGGTCCTTCAAGCTCGGTATCATGTGCTAGTTGGTCCTCTTCAGGGTCATTCTCAGTCCTCTCAGGAACTTGAGATTCGGTTCTTCGAGTCGTGAACCCTGCGGTCCCAGCCGAGATCCTGTCAATACCGATAGGGGAGATTTCCCTTGAAGTAGGGAGTTCATCATCACTCTCGTCATCAGTTGCAGTTGTCTCTGGAATCTTTTGACCCACTTCATCATCTGTGGAATCGACAAGGGATCTGTTTCCGGTTTGTATTCCAATGCTAGACGCAACTGGCGGCTCATCTCCCAAGTCGTTTTGCGAGGATTCTGGCTCGCCCAGGAGTGCACTGTCTTGGGGTGTACTAGGAACTCCCGCCAGCCTCTCAGACGAATGATCGTCATGGCTTGGCTGTGTGCCAAATACAGCACCACCTGACGGCCCGGCGTGTTCCGACTCATCATCAGCAGTAGAATCGGAACCATCAGCTTGGCTGGGAACAATGTGTGGTGAGGAAGAAACTTGAGTCTTCACATCCTCGTCCGCCCCTTCGGCTTCAGACTCGCTATCTGAATCAGGGAGTTCACGCGGTTCATGGAGGACCGGAACATCATCGAGCTGTTTCTCAGCAGCAGACTCGGGTGACGAAGGTCTAGAAAGATTATCGGATACTGCGGGCTTGGGCGTGGCTTCACTTTGAGCAGCAGGAGATAACTCTGAAAGAGTAGTCTCGGGCTCGGTGTTTGAAAAACCAGGGCCTGGGGATTGAGAGCGATGCTGGTCGAGCAAATTTGCTCCCTCTTGGATGTCTGGAGCAATTGACACTGATAAGGCAGAATCAGACAGATCTAACTCCTCAGCTTGAACCATGGCATGATCTGCAATGTCTGAGGGTTCTTGTTGATGGGCGACTTCCGCGTCCGGTTCTGCAGGTTCAGGTAGTATGGACAGTCCCTTGTCACTTGACTGCGATCCACGACGAACCTCGGTGGCTTGCAGGATAGGGGTAAGTTCTGGTTCCAGCGAGTTGGTCTTCTCGAGAATCTGACTTTGATCCACGTCGGATTCGGATTCGCCGTCTTCATCCTCATCTTCGTCAAGAGCAAGAGCAAGCGCAGGTGCTTCCACTTGTGGATCTTCCCTGTTACTATCTTCGACCTTCAGGCTGGTCGAGGTATGCTCTGATTCGGAGTCAGTTTCGTCAGAATCAGAAGCATCTTCCTCGATAGGAGCCGATGAGGCATTGGCTGTTGGGATGGGTTTTCTAGCAATGGCTGGCTCTTTCACATCTTGAGTCAAGTCAGCTGGCATAGTGGCGCCAGCTGCTGGCTGAAGTTCGGATTTAGGGCCAGCTTCAGGATGCTCATCGTCCTCGTCATCCTCAGAACCGGGGTCATCAAGGTCATTGATGTCTTGTCCAGCCTCGTCCAACTTCAATGCTGGTCCAGAGTGCATTGCAACAACAGGCTCGTCTTCTTTTGAAGAGACCTGATCTCCATCAACGTGATGGTCCTGGTGAGCTTCGAGGGCGGATGCCTGGTCTGTCGATTGAGGTCCAGAGACAACAGTTTGTCGGTGAAGACTGCTAATATCATCATCCGAGTCCTCGTCAGAATCGTCATCAGAAGTAATGGCTTTTTGATGAATATCGACAGGTTCAGCATTTGTAGGAGAGGATGGCCGATTGGTAAGTCCAGACTCGCCATCTTGAGCCCTCGCTGGTGAACTGGATCGTGAGATAGCATCAGATTTATCCAGGTCACCAACGGGTGTTTCTTCCGTTGAACCTGGCTTGTCATTGTCAGACTGAGGAATGTCGCTCGGAATTTTGAGATCTTCTTGAGCCTCATTTCCTCGAACTTCAATGGGCTCGGCAACCTCTGATGACTCCAGATCTTGGGCATGGCTTAGGTCTGCAGACCGTTGCACGTGCTTCTCCAATGTCGACTCTTCATCTTCGTCGTCGTCACTGGATTCAGGCTCTGAAGGATCAGTCTCCTCGTCTTGCTCATTTGGCTTTGCACCCATCATACTGGGTTCTTGCGTTAATTCTCGCGGCGTCTGCAACACATTGCCGAAGTCGGTTTCGAGAATTCTGGACTCGCGAGAAATGGCATGAGGTGTAGGGATAGGTTGCAATAGCCCGGAAGATGGTTCTTTGGTCCCTGTCTCAGCGCGGCTGACACTGTCCTGGTTGTCGAGAGGTTGCCTTTGGAGTTCCTCAGCGGCGGTGTGTGAAGGCGCAGAGGTTTCTGAATCATCATCAGAGACTATTGAGGCTGCTGGTGACGATGCTGTACTGCGCGCAACTGTGATTGGCAAGGCTGGCTCCATTCTCTCAGATTTCTCATCGTCATCATGAGTGTCATGGGCTGGCTTTGGCTCTGGTTCTTGGATATGCGTCTCACTCTGAGTCTGAGTCTGAGTCTGAGTCTGGAGCAGCTGGGGCTGGGGCTGGGGCTCGGCAATCATAGTTGGGTGTTGGAGGCCATGATTTACGAGTCCCTCAACGACAGTTTCCTTGATGGCGCTTTGTGATTGGCCTGTAGTGCCCTGTTCGTGTGGAGCGACAGGTGTGGGGATTTTAGAGCTATCATGGGCTTGGGTGGCTGGGGGACTCGCGGCCAGATCGGTCTCATCGGCACCATCCAGATCTACGGGTACTGGCCCTGGAATCGACTTCTCTTGAACATCGTCAAGAATCTCGGCCTTTGATTCTTGGGGTGCGGAATTCTTTTCCGCTGCTGCATTGCTCGTACTTTGGCCCGAACTAGGCTCTTGTGACCCTGGCATCGTGATTTCCGTGGCAGTGTGTTTACTCTGATCGCTCAATACTTCAGCCACTGGTAGCTGGCTCGGGTCGTGAGTGATTGTTTTGAGTGCTGTGTTTTCCTCGTTGGATGGTATTTCTTGATGTTCCTGGGTATCGTTTGAACGTAACTCCAAAACACCATTGTCCACCTCTTCATTCAACTCCGTGGAAACTCCCAAGTTTTGTGAAAAATTGAAAGGGGTATCTTGTAATGAACCATGTTCCTCACCTTTTTTAACCTGCCTCTTTTTGCTTGGAATTGGCCCGAGAGTGTCTTTGCTCTCGTCGTCTTCCTTCGCCTTGGCCTCTTCTTCGGCAGTAGTTTCGGCTGGTTTGTCGTCCTTCTTTTCTGCTTCTGCAGCAGCATCATCAGGCCCATCTGGCGATTTGGCTGTGACAACATCGGTCTCCGGAGCAGGTGCTTCTTCAGCAGGCTTCGCCTCTTCTTCCGGCGCAGGGGGGTCCTGTGTTTCTGGTTTCACTTCTTCTTCTTCAGATGTCTTGGAGTTGTCAGCTGGCTTGTCATCAGTAGTATCTCCGGCTGGTGACTCCTCGGGAGCAGCGGCGTTCTCTGGAGCTGGTGCCTCTTCGCTGGTTCCTTCGGCCGCGGTGGTCTCTTTGGATTCCTCGGGCGCATCTGCGGGTGGTGTCTGGTCAGGCTCGTCTTTGGCTGTAGCGGCGGCGGCGGGTGGTTCTTCTGCTGGCTTGGCATCTTCAGTGGGGATGTCCACAGAGGCCGCAGGGTCTTCGAGCTGCTTGTCGTCAACGGGTATAACCTCTTCCTCTGGTTTGACGTCAGCGGGTTCGGAACCTTTCTCTGGCTCATCTTGAGCTGCTGCTGCATCCTCAGCTGGTTTCTCATCAGGTGCCGGTATCTCATCGGCTGGCTTAGCCTCTGCCTCTGCCTCAGGATTATCCTCCTGTGGAGAAACTTCTGTGGTTGGCTCAGCTCCAGGAACTTCAACGGCTTCTTGCGAATCAGCACCAGATACGAGAGGGTCGTCCTTAGGGGTGTCTTCTTCCTTGGGCTCATCGCTAGCAGGTACTTCTGCGGCTGGCTTGTCGTCAGAGGGTTCAGCTTGCTCCTTTGGCGCGTCATTTGCAGGTTCATTGTCGGATGGTTGAGCAGCTTCCGCTGGCTTGTCTTCAGTCGCGGGGGCATCTGCAACTGGTTCCTCTTCGGAAGGGTTAGCTTCTTCCTTGGGTTCATCATCAGCCGCAGGGACTCCCGTGCCTGATTTCTCGTCAGCGGGTTCGATCACCGCTTGTTCTAATTCGCCATCAGGTTTGTCGCCAGATGTCTCTGCTGCTGCATCAGGCGCAGAACCCGAGGACTCGTCCTTGTCACCTGGATCAGCACCAGCTGTAGGTACTTCCTCTAAAGCACCAGATGCTTCCTCTGAATTTTCCTCATGAGCTGCCGCATCTTCCTCTGGCTTTCCATCAGCCGCAGCAGGTGCTTCGTCTGCTGCTGTCGTTTCCGCTGGCTTCTCATCAGGAACCTTGGCTACTTCTTGTGTTTCGTCGCTGACTGCAGGTGTCTCAACAACTGGTTTTTCTTCGGAGGACATGTCTTCTGTCTCTTCTGACTTGCTTGGCACAGGTTCGTCTGTTGTCTCTGGCTTCTCGCCAGCCGCAGGTGTTTCCTCCGCAGAGTCCTTCTCAGTGATGGCGGCATCTTCGGGTGCTTGCTCTGGCGCATCCGGTTCTTGTCCATTCGAAGCAGGTTCATCACTGCTCGGCTTTCCGTCAGAGGGTTTTGGCTCAATCTCTGGCTTTTCGTCTGAAGTGGGTGCCTGGTCAATCGGTTTGGCTTCCTCTTCGACGACAGTTTCTTCGGGTACTACTGTCTCGTCGCTGGGAGCTGAGGGGCTTTCCCCGGCCTTGTTGTCCTCTTCTGTCGAGACTGCTAACTCTTGGGTCTTCTCATCGTCTGCGTCGGCAGTGGTTCCGCCAACGCTCTCGGCTTCTTTAGCAGGTTCGGGGTCATTTGCCAGGGAATCTTGTGTGCCTTCTTCAGCATCTTGTTTCTCCACAGCCTCTGCATCAGGGTTCGGAGTCTCCACGTTCTCACTGTTGGCTTCGGCCTTTGTCTCGTTGGCAGTAGAAGCATTGGGAGTAGTGGCCTCCTCGGCATCCTTCAACTTAGTAGTCTCTTCTGGCGTCTCTGGTTCAGCAGCCTTATCTGCAATAGGCTCGGTAGTATCACCAGCATCAGCCTCGAGAGCAGTAGAAGCAGGAGTATTTTCCTCGGGAGTATTTGATTCCTCTGTCCTTTCTTCGGTAGACTCTGATTTGACTTCAGGTACGTCCGAGGTTTCGTTGATTGGCTCCGGCGCCTTCTCAACAATCGAATCAGTCGCTTTCTCTTCTTCTTCTGCATCATCTGTCGGCTTTTCTGATGGCGCTGGTTCGACTGTGTCGTCAGTAGTAGCTGCCGGCTCATCGGGTTTTCCTGCAGAGATTTCGGGGGGTGAAGGATCGTCCTTTTCTTCCTCTTTTGGCTCCGTGCTCGCGGGTCCGGAAGCCTCTTCTTTGTCTCCCGCCGCCACCGGCTCTTGCACGGGAGTCTCAGATGGCTGTGTTTCGCTTTCGGGAGAGTGGCCATCAGACGGTGCTTCGGGCTCACTGGTCTCCGCCATCTTCTCATCCTTAGCCTCTGCAGATGCGGCTTCGGGCTCAGGGTCCTTAACCGCATCATCCTTCTCGGGCTCGACGGCTGACTCGGGTGCATCGGCCTCTACCGGGGCTTCTTGGGGTTTGTCGGGTTCTTGGTCCTCCTTTTCCGATGGTTTCGGTGCCTCTTCCTTGGTCTCTCCAACTTCACCATTCTCTGGCTTGGCAGGGTCCGACGGGATATCAGAGACATTGTCGTTCGCAGGTTCTGTTGTTGCTCCAACCTGATCCGCTGTGGCGTCTTCGGTACCCGCCACACCACTCTTCGACTTGTCAGAAGTATCGTCTTGCGATGCCTCGACTGGGGTGGGTTCGGAAATAGGCTCAGTTTCAAGTTTTGTGTCATCGGCAGTTGGGGGATCATTAGTCGATTCGCTCCCCTTGTTCTCAGTATCTGAAGCATCGAGATCCTTATTGCTGGAGCCCTCTGTAGCCGTGTCCTTACTGGACTCGCCACCAGGTTCAGCCTTTTGTGGTTCCTCCTTTGTAGGAGAATCTTCAGCTTCAGGTGCAGCCGCGGGGTCGGGTTCCACGGCACTCTCAGCTTTGACAATAGCCTCAGTAGCCTCTTCAGTCTTCTCTTCGGGTTCAGTGGCGGGCTCAGGGGGGTCACCACTCTTAGCCAAAAGAACAGTGGCTTCAGTCTCAGTCGTCCCTCCCTCTACAGGTTCTACTGGCTTCGCAAGTTCTGATTCAGCGTCACCTTCTGCCTTACCATTGGCCTCGGAATTCTCAACAGGCTTGAGCTCATCGGTTGACGGTTCCTGTGTGATAGTTTCAGGCTCGGCCTCCTTATCAGCAGTGGTCTCGGGAGACTCAACAGAAGCCTCGGCTGCCGGTTCAGCGGCAGGCATTGACTCAGCGGCAGGCTCAGCGGCAGGCTCAGCAACAGTCTCGGTGGCAGGCTGGGCCGTTGGCTCAGCAGTAGGTTCGGTAACAGTCTCAGCGGCAGGTTCCGTTGCAGGCTCAGTAGCAGTCTCAGCAACAGTCTCGGTGGTAGGTTCTGTCGTAGACTCGGGCTCAGTGCCAGTCTCGGTAGCAGGCTCAGCAACAGTCTCAGCGGCAGGCTCGGTAGCAGGCTCAGTAGCAGGCTGGGCTGCTAGCTTATCAACAGCAGGTTCTGTCGCAGGCTCAGGCACAGTGGCTGGCTCAGTAACAGTCTCAGCGGCAGGCTCAGCAACAGTCTCGGTGGCAGTCTCGGCTACAGGTTCCGTCGCAGACTCGGGCTTGATGGCAGGCTCAGCAACAGTCTCAGCAACAGTCTCGGTTGCAGGCTGGGCTGTTGGCTCAGCAGCAGGCTCAGTGGCAGGCTCAGTGGCAGGCTCAGTGGCAGGCTCAGTGGCAGGCTCAGTGGCAGTCTTAGCAGCAGGTTCCGTCGCAGACTCGGTAGCAGGTTCAGTGGCTGGCTCAGCAACAGTCTCAGCGGCAGTCTCGGTGGCAGTCTCAGCTACAGCTTCAATCGCAGGCTCAGTTGCGGCTTCGGCTGTCGGTTCGGAAGCACCGGTTGTGTCTTTAGCCTCAGCTGCATCTTCTGCCAGCTTGGTGTCCTCAGGGGTTTCTTCTTTGGAAGTATCCTCCTTGGTTACTTCTGCTGTCATCTCCGGTCCTTCGGATGGTTTGTCTTCTGGCGCTGGCATTTCCTTGCCATCTGATGCATTGGTTTCCATCTCGACAGAAGGCGTGGCTTTGTCACTATCCGACTTTCCAACTTCTTCGGGTGAAGCTTCGTTGCCGTCAGCAGATTCTTTCGTATCGACAAGCACGGCTGGCTTTTCGTCTTCAACAGGCTTGTCGTCGACGTCGATGGGTTTGGCTGCAGTAGTGTCGTCCTTTCCGCCAGATTCCGTTTCCTCTGATGCACTAGGTTCGTCGACTTTGGCAGGCTCTGTGTTTTTGGCATCGTCCTCTGATAAGGGGGTTTCCTTTGGTGGAGGAGGATCTTCCCCATCTGCGGCTGACTTGTTCTCAACTTCAGCTGGTGCATCATTGGATGGTATTTCTTCTGTTACAGCTTGAGCTTCGATGCTGGCGGGGGTTTCCTCTGCTGCTTCTAACTTATCTTCTGACTCAGCCGGCTTGATTTCCGCAGCAGCAGCTTCATCGTCAGGGGCCTTATCTGCAGGCGCTTCTGAAGTACCAGCCTCATCCTTGTCTGTGGGTATGTCACCCTTGGAATCATCCGCTGCTTTTGACTCTTCATCGACCTGAGGAGCCTTACTGTCATCCTCAGTTTTATCAGCCGGAGGTGCAGCCTCTTCCATAGATGGTGTAGGCGTGGAATCTTCAGCTGGCTTCTCCTCAGCTGGAGCTTCCTCTGCCTGTTTTGACTCCACATCTGATGGTGAGTCTTGTGGTGGAGGCAGTGTCCCATCTTCAGGCTTAGGTTCAGCTTCAGAGTCGGGAGCTTTGTCCTCTGCTGGGATTTCATCCGCAGGCTTTGAGGCTTCTTCTATAGATGTCGAGTCCTCTGTAGGTTTCGCTTCTTCAGCAGTATGTGCTAGATCTTCTGATGGAGATGGCGTCTCTGTCACAGGCTTGGGGTCTGCTTCAGGTTCCACAGCTTTTTCTTCTGTCGAAGCTTCATCTGTGGGCTTCGACTCCTCAGTAGGGACTTCATCTGCAGGTTTCGTTTCCTCTGTTGAGGAAGCTTCTTCTGCAGGCTTCGACTCCTGAGCAGAGGCTTCTTCTACAGGTTTTAACTCCTCAGTAGGGGTATCATCTGCAGAATTCGCATTCTCTGTTGAAGAGGCTTCTTCTGTGGACTTCGACTCCTCAGCGGGGGTTTCGTCTACAGACTTCGACTCCTCGGCTGGGTTTTCATCTGTAGGTTTTGACTCCTCAGTAGGGGCTTCTTCTACAGGTTTTGCTTCCTCTGTTAGGGAGGCTTCTTCTGCAGGTTCTGACTCCCTAGCAGGAGCTTCTTCTGCGGACTTTGACTCCTCAACAGGGGCTTCTTCTGCAGGTCCTGACTCCTCAGCAGGGGCTGCTTCTGTGGGCTTTGACTCCTCAACGGGGGCTTCTTCTGCGGACTTTGACTCCTCAACGGGGGCTTCTTCTGCGGACTTTGACTCCTCAGCTGGGGCTGCTTCTGCAGGTTCTGACTCCTCAACAGGGGTTTCGTCTGCTTGCTTCGCCTCTTCTGTAGGTTTCGACTCTTCTTCAGATTTTGCCTCATCTGCAGGCTTCAACTCTTCAGCCGGGGTTTCGTCTGCGTCCTTCGCTTCTTCTGCAGGCTTTGACTCCCCTTCAGAGTTCGCTTCCTGGACAGGCGCCTTCTCCTCTGGCGGGAGCGGTGCCTCTTTCGTAGCTTTGGATTCGGTGTCGGATTCAGCACTCTTGTTTTCCTCGGCTGGAGTGCTAGCGGATGCACTGCTCTCCCCTTCTTCGTCCTTGATACCAGGTGGTGAGTCGGTTGTTTTGTCTTTGGAGGTGCTCATATCTTTTGAAGAAGAATGCGAATGTTTAGACTTGTGATGGTGAGATTTCTCGGCCTTTGCAGCTGCTTTCTTCTTCTCTTCTTTCTCCTTGTCCTTCTTCTCTTTCTCTCTCTTCTCCTTCTCCTTCTTCTCCTTTTCTTTCTCCTTCTTCTTCTTCCTCTTCTCCTTCTTATTTGAAGCTTTCGTTCCAGTAGCAGCTGCAGCCTCATCATCACCATCGTTTTCCTTCCCTGGTGCCTCAGCCACATCTGACTCAGCTGGCTTTTCGTCTTTGTCTGAGGACTCTTCACTACCAGGAGCTTCCTTGGGAATAGGTACGTCGTCTTTGGGTGATGTCTCTTCAACCGCGGGGGCATCTTCCTTGGGGGCATCTAGTGTAGGGGCCTTTCCTGTGGGCTCCTCTGCAGGTGTCTCAACAGCCGGATCCTCCGTTGCAGGAGTGTCTTCTGTGGCTTTCTCATCTGGAGTCTCTTCCTCCTTTGTCGGGTCATCCTTGGCTGTGTCGTCTGGAGTAGTCTCCTCGGCAGGCGTTTCTTCCTTGGGAGCCTCCTTGTCTTCAGTGTCCTTAGACACTTCTTCCTCATTGGGCGCCATTTCCGCCGATGGTGTCTCTTCTGCGGTTGGCGCGTCTTCAGTGGAGGTCGTTTCAGGTTCTTGAGGTTCTTCGGTCTCTTCTTTTGTCTCTTCCTCTACCTTCTCCGACTCCTTGCTCTTCTCGGCAGGTGGAGGTGGGGGAACTGGCACAGGAGGAGGAATTTTAAGAGACCTTGACCCCTCCCCTTTCTTGCTCTTCTTACTCTTTTTCTTGCTGGATGATGTGGCTGTTGTTTCATCTTCTGCTGCAGGTGGCACAACAGCAGGTTTGGCAGCGGGTGCAGGTGCCTTCTCTTTTTGCTTCTTCCCCTTTGCTTTCTTTGAATGCTTTGGTGATGGTGGAGATGCCGGAGGCCCTCTCACAACTGGTTGATATGTGTATCCGCCTATAAGTGGCTCAGTACAAAGAGGTCAGGAAACTGAACGGATAAAAAGCCCAACTCACCTTCGTATTCATCCTTTTCAGGATCTTCCTCCGCGTCTGAGAATTCGGGTTGGGAGTATTGCACATTTGAGAAATTAGAGAACTGCACATTGCCCCAATTAACTTGTGTCCGATAATTAGGGTAATAGTTGTAGCCGTAGCCGTAGCCGTAACTCATACTTTCTCTTCGTTGTCCGCATGTGACATTATGAAAAAATCTCAGATATGAAAAACCTGGGGATCAACTCTATTATCTTGCTTCTTGCAGCAGGCCAGTCAGACAGTTGGGTAGCTGCAGTCGGTCCACCAAGTGTTAGATCTCTCCGGACCCTGAAGTTGTCGAGCCTCCGGGCTACCTACCTAGGAATGAATGGGTGGACAGATGGGGGTGGGACAGTCGTTGGGTCGGGGTAGTATGCGGTGCACTGCAGGGCGCGACAGCTCAGCAAAAAATGGCAAAAGGGTCTATTGGATGGCACCAAAAATCAGAAGGGTTGTGAGCTCAGTGACTTTGATTTGCGAAATGCAAGGCTCGGATCATAACGGGCGAACGGGTGGGAGGTCCGGAGAGGTCATTCACGAGCGGTATTCTTGAGGCGAACGTTGGATGGGTCCATTTCACTGCTGGAGAAAAAAAACATGCAGGCCTGACAAAGACGAGTTCAATTGCCCAGTCCCAGGCTTGTGATGGGCCACAGGCGCCCAAAATCCATGGATTACAGTGAGCGCTGCATCGTGCCCATGTGCAATTGGCCCATGCATGGACAGCGCTGGCTGGCGCCACGTCGCTGGGGCGGTTGGGTTCCATGTGTGAGTACAGTAAGGCGAGCCTGACGGGGCGGACGATCAAAGGACTCGAGGTGGTTGAACAATTGATGCATTGATTTAATCAATCCAAGTGGTGACGAGGTCTATCGCGACCCAATAATACCCAGCTGAAATGATAGAGTCAATACGGACCTGCATGACGGGCCGCTGCCAGCATGACAATTAATCAAGCTCGACTCAAACTTGAGTGACAGATGACAACAATATCATGCGTATCAGGCCGGTAAGCTTGCAATCGGGCTGCAAATAATACACCAGTTTCGAGCAGCACTGAAGATCGTGTTCGGGAGCATGGTGGATAATAGAGCCGCCATGGAGGACCGGTAAATGTACGTCGCCGGTTGTCCACCGCCAGCTGCAGAGATATAAAATATCCGGGATTGGCTTCGATAGATATCATATCGCAGGTTATCCGGACCCGCTACCCCACGATAAACACCGCTCCTTGCAGGCGGATCCCGGTACGGCCCTCGCCAGGTCGTCCCGGGTGGAGGACGACATCTCAAGAACCTTGGAAGACTCGGCAGGTCGATCGATGATGGATGGCTGCAACTGAGCGGTTTAGTTGCCCCGGGTGTGCAACGTGGCTCGCTTCTGAAGTTGCTCCTGGTAGACCATCCATTATGCATCTCGATATCGGATGCACCTCGACCTCGGGCCTCAGATTAGGTATGTATGTAGGCCGTTCCCCCTCAGTGTGGGGGTGACTGATGTTCATCATTCAATGTCAACGATACATTGTCAGATATGTCCTGTTACAACACATCTCCCTCAAGCGCCCAACTCGTTTCAGGCCTGCTGCAGACTGGTGTCTGGAGATCAGACTGGTCGAGCCTGATAACATCATGTCGTCCACTCGTTGTGACCATTGAGCAACGTTGCCATTGCCGCCGTGAGCGTCGCGTGAGCTGAGCTTGAGGTGTAAAGATGTAAATGCAGGTATGCATGTCCTATCTCTCAAGCAAAAAGGTCCACTCCGTAGCACGGAGCTCTTGTTCTTGCGTCCCGTATTGATCAACACACCTGCATCCCAAGGAGCTATGGCTAGCCTCTGTACTCCGCAGTTTCTACTATACCTCAAGTCGCCGTTTTTGCTTTTGTAACACGAACAAAATGTTCCTGGCAGTGGCGTCATTGGCGGGATGAAAACTGGGAGAGCGGTGAATAAGGCTGTTGGAAATGTAAAGATGGATCGTGAAAAGTCATAATCACGGCTAGCGGCGCCAAGAACTGGGTCACTGTACCTATTGAAATATTGGTAATAGCGACCAGCACGTGAATTGGCCGAGGAACCTCTTGAAAGCGAAACTCTTAGCAATTTCCAGTGCGAGAACACTTCCATAAAGGTATCTAGGTACGTATAAATGATGAAATCCTACCCACGCCTAGGTTCCTGTGCCGTTGACTAAGATGGCTTGTTGTTAATTTTTATCTTGCAAATATACATGTAAATTGTGATAAGCATGTTCGCCGTATGAAGCTCGGAAAACTGGAGATATCTACCTACCTATGTTTGGAATGGCCGATGGATTGCTCAGTCGATATAATCGATATGATTCAGAAATATTCAGTCTTCGCTTCCTCCTACGAATTTGGCCATTTTGCGATATCATGCGAGCCCCTATCGAATTTTCTTACCAAGGAAGAGATTTATGCTATTAGAAATCTCAAACACATCAACTTCAACACAGATCACGGCTCAGATTATAATCAGCGTAGAATGAGTCATGTCAAGCGCGCGAAGCAATGCAGCATACATAGATATCGTCGGGTTATGAGTTGGTGGCAATCCACTCGTTTCCATGGGTGCCTGACCTAACAAGATCAAGGTACCTTGAACATGAAGGTTACCAGCAAGTTCCCAGAAGGCAGGCCTGTAGATACCTTGGTAGTTGACGCATGCAATAAGTAGGTCATTCAGAGAACTGCAGTAAAAGCCCAATCATGAGCAACGATCTAACAATAACATCTTTTTGGTTGTTGGTATCTCACATCTTCTAAGGCCACAGATACAGTGTATCTAAAAAAAAATCATCCGGCCTGCGTCCTCAATATCAATCCCACATCCATTTCAGCGCTGCTTCCTCCCAAAAAGCTTTTTACAATTCGTTGACCCGGCGATAGCCAGTGCCACCTGAATCGTATCTCGCAGCGAATCATTCCATCGTGATGTGGTTCATGTTGCCTCAATAGTTCATGCGATCGTAAACCATCTCATGCTGGTTCATGCTGCCGCCAAAGGTCGTACCGTTAAAGCGTGGTCCGTTGTTCCCAAAACCAGTCTGGAATCCATACTGAACTCCGTACACGGGCGAGTTCTAAGCACCCTCGGTAGCCTTAGGCTCAGTCGCACTAGGGGCGTAAGAAGCTTGAGCTCTGTTCTTCTTGATAACCTCCTTAACACGCTCCTCGGCCTCGTCCCAATCGTCGGTATCAAGCTTCACCAAGTCGATACCATACATCTCGGCAATCTTGCTCAAGGCATCGAAACTTTTCTTATCGTAAACGAAGCTGATACTGACGCCGACACGGCCGAATCGACCAGTTCGGCCAATACGGTGCAGGTAGGTCTCGGCATCGGGTTCGGTGTCGCCTCGCCCCTTCATGGGGATGTCATAGTTGATGACCATAGATACACTGGAAACATCGATACCACGGGCCAGAACGTTGGTGGTGATAAGAACCTTGTTCTCACCCTGACGGAACTTGGCAAGAAGACTGTCTCGTTCAGATCCGTCAAAAGCGGCGTGGAGCGCAGAGACCTTGTGGCCATCTGCGACCATTCGCCTTTGAATCTCGTTGGCACTTTCTCGAGTCTATGTCGGGTTAGAGTGGGGGGGGATTCGATGATAATTAGTATCACTGACCTTGACAAAAATGACCGACTGGCCGATGGTCATCAAGCCATAAAGCTTGCAAAGAATGTCGTACTTGGTGTTGTCGTCAGGGCAGTCGATAAACATTTGAGAGATGCCCTTAACCGTGAGCTCGCTACGCTGCAGCTTAAGACTGTGGGGATTGGGCGCGAACTTGGTTGCATATCTCATGACGTTGTCGGGGAAGGTGGCAGAGAAAAGGAGGACTTGAATCTCCTTGGGCAGCATACTATCAAGTTTGTCAGTAATCGGTTGGTCAATCCCAGCTCCGTGGGGTCTTACTTCTTGACTCGTAGGCACTGATCACCAAGTCCCTGCTGGTCCAGCATGTTGTCGGCCTCATCAAGGACGAGGACACGAAGTTGGGAGATGTCCAGCTGTCTACGTCGAATGATGTCCATCACCGTACCAGGAGTACCGACAATGACACTAGCTCTGACAGGTTCTCCACGAGGCAAGGCGCCGGGAATAGCGGCAGCAACGTTTTTGTTCTCAATAAAGCGACCAATGGCGTTAATAACTCCTTCGATCTGTCGAGCCAACTCTCGGCTGGGCGCAAGAGCAAGGGCTTGGGGCTGGTCGGGCTTGCTGAAGTCGACTCGCGACAATATCGCAGTGACAAAGGCAGCAGTTTTACCAGTACCAGACTGGGATTGTGCCAACATGTTTCGGGGGGGATCGCTAAGCATCAGTGGTAGAGATTTTCCCTGGACCTTGGAAGGCTTCAAGAAGTTGAGGGCAAGGAGGCCCTTCAGGATATCCTCGCGGCTGGAATAAACATGTCAGAGGGGTTTCTTCAGGAATAAGATCACCACCTACAGGCCAAGATCCTGCCAGGTGGTGGCAGAGTGAAATGGCGTAGCCTCGTTTTCCTGGAGTTCGCTCAGAGAGACCTCAACATCCCACTCAGGTTCTTGGAGACCAGAGCCACCGAGGCCCTCAATGTTACCATCGGCTTGGCCAAGATCACCAGAAGAGGCGGGAGCTTCTTCAGCGGGAGCTTCCTCAGCGGGAGCTTTCGCGGCAGCCTCATCAGGCTTTGTGATTCGGCTTGCAAGATCAGCCATGGTGGGCAACGCGTTGTGTTGTGGGTAGATGTTTCGTCGATCGCGAGGTGAAGGAGAAAGGTCGGTATGGTGGGGGAGGCGGTGGTAAATAGTACCCGAAATCCTGCAATTCGCGCTAGAAAAGAATATTGCCTGTTAAGACTGTGGTGGTTCTTTATGTTGCGAGAGCAGGCGCAAAAGTAGCTTGAGAAGAGTTTTTTGTGCGAGAAGAATCTCAGTTCAGAAAAGATTACCAGGCACAAACAGTGGAAGGCGTGACGAGGTGATAAAGCTTCCAGGTTCCCTCCTCAGGCTCCTCTCCAAGTTTGGCGGGGTTCGAGGGGCAGTTGCAGCTTCAACGGCGGGTCCAGTGCCTGCCAGCGCCATTTCCCCAGCACCTGCAGTCAATTCCCGTAGTTTACCCGGCGCATTCCATGGATTGCTTTGTCGCATCCAAGCTTTCAAGTCAACCCAACTCCAGACTTGCAATACTACCTAAACCGAGATAGCTAGGACTAGAGCTCCAGTGTCTTATTATTGACCCACGACTATAGGTAGCTTACAGCGATGCTCCCTTGAACCTACACACTCGAAATTGAACCATACAAGATTTTGCTATCTCGATATATGATAATAACTCTGAATTACGACAATGGCAGCTCCACCGCCGCCTCAAGGAGGATTATCCCTCTACGAGAACCTCCTCGATCCCAACGATCCCTCTTCAACCCCGGCCACGATTTCATCAGCGCCTGTCCTATACAATCAAACAGACAAAGAATCTACAGAAACTGCTGTCAAAAAGCCCATTGATCCCGCTCTTCGCTTTCAGCCTATACGCCGTCCACAAGTAAAGCAGGCCAAACCGAAGCCATCATTTCCCAAACCTGCTGCTCCTAAACAGGCTATCGCTACTACTGCTGCCCCTCCTGCTCCCGCTCAACCAAAGACCACGCTTGCAGACTGGGCCGCGACTGAGGAGGATGAGTGGATGTATGGTATGGGCGAGAAGCGTCAGCGCGGAGGTCGCAAGAAGAAGAAAAAGAGACAACAGGAAGAATTCGAAACAAACTGGGACGATATTTATGACCCTACACGACCAACGAATGTTGAAGAATACTTGCATAGCGATGAGAAAGTACAAGAGGTCAGGGATTGGAAAGCTTTGCTTTACAGACATCGACGCAAACATGATGAAAGTGACCTCTCAGACGATGATGAGAATCACCAGACCAGGCATGTCCCCTCAAGTAAGTTCGCCCATGTCAAATATTCATTTCTACTCCTAATCTGGCGTTAGACCAATTCGCTCCACCTTCATCTTATTCTTTTGTACCACCACCGCCTCAATCACCCCCGGCTGCAGCCCCAGCCCCTCCTCCAGATGATGCCACTGGGGACGATGCATTTGCTCGCCGTTTAGCTATGTCTCAAGGTCAAGCTGCTCCTCCACCACCGCCATCGCCCCCTCGGCCTTCCGATTCAGCTACAATATCACGCGCTCCAGTTAGATATTCACAGCAGGACGAAAAGGATGTAGCAGGGGACGGGGACGATGACGATGCATATTCCCCACCACCAGCTCTTGGAACTGGTCTTCCTGAACAGCCTGACGACGATTCTCAACCTCGATCAAGCCGGCCAGGTCAGTCTGGCTTTGCACATCGACTAATGAGCAAGTACGGATGGACAAAAGGTAGCGGTTTGGGTGCGGATGAATCCGGCATCATTAACCCTCTCCGCGTTCAAGTTGAGAAGCGGCGGAAGAAGGCCGATGCAGATGGCGGAGGCTGGGCCGAACCAGGTGGGAAAGGTAAAATTATCGGCGGCAAGCGGAAAGAGGAGAATACAGGCAAATTTGGTGCTATGAGTGATGTTATAGTCCTGGGTAATATGCTCGAGAACATGCCAAATCTCCATGAGGAAATTGCAGGAGGTTTAGGACAAGAGATAGGAGAGGAATGTGGTGAGAAGGTATGCGAAAGCTACATCCTATTCAAGGTCGGGTCAGAACTAACATGTGCGCAGTACGGACGGGTAGAGAGGTTATACATCGACCAGGAAACCCGCCGAGTATTTATCAAGTTCACAAACCAAGTTTCAGCACTCAGAGTAATTATCTTGGCCCCCTTCTAACAGACTCGGTCAACTAACAACCCACGCAGGCCGTGAACGAGCTAGATGGTCGTGTGTTTAACGGCAATGTGATCCATCCCGAATTTTTCGATTCAGAAACGTTTGAGCAGGGGAAGTATAACTAGATAGACTGTTTTCAGGAGCATATAGGAGGGGAAAGTATTCGGCCTGCCTAGGCAAGTACTCATGATACCCAAACAAGACCAGAATTGAAATAAAGGCATTAGGCTTGTGGCCAATCAAGTTTCTTAAAGCAAACTAATGAATGATTGAACTTGGCTGCAAATCACTCACTCACAACTCAGTTCGTGAGCACTTGACCGTGTCTCTTAGGCAAGATGTGTACTGGAGCTCAAGAGTCAACGGGATATTATGGGAATAGCATAGTAGAAATGCTGTCGCATTAGATACGTAGATAAAGCGAGTTATCATAACGTTTGGGATGGTATCAAGTACACAATATTTGATAGAAACACAAGCAACGATCGAGCTCATGAATACTATATTCTAATGATATCAAGAGAAGCAAAGGACGGGTAAAGACTGGTCGCAAAATGGATAGGTTTTGAAAATATACAAGACATGTAGCGAGTTGGCACACGATAGCACTACAAATTCACGAGGCAGACGTAAGTGCAAATACAATCGATTATTAAGCTCTAAGAGGTTATCCTTTACACGCAGTTACCGCCCCATGAAAAGCATTTTGTGCCCCATGATGACCAAGCACAATATGTCGTAGAGAAAAGTCAGGAAACATGATGGCGAGAGGGAATGACGCCTTTAAAAGAAACGCCAGCAATATTGTCTCTTCGGTGTTTAGAAGAACTGGGCAATGGCAGCAACACCAGCAAGAGCCAGAACGGCCATGTTGACGTTAACAATGCCAGCGGCATCCTCTGAGTCACCGCTGCTGCTTGAAGAGCCGTCGCTCTCCTCGCCACCATCTCCACCCTCGTTGGCCTTCTTGTTGTTGGATGTGCACTTCTCCTCACCGTCGACCTTGCCGTCGCTCTTGAGATCGTCGAAGTAGTTGCAGAACTCCTTGATATCGGTAGTTGAAGACACGGAAACACTGCCCTTGACCTGGCCGAGCTTGGGGAGTTTGACCCTGCGCAAAATTTGTTAGAGCGTTAACTACTAGATGCTGGCAAAATGTACTCACTTCTCGAAGCTACCTCGAAGGGTAATACCACCAGTGACCTTCTTGAGCTTGGGGAAATCATCAATAGCCGTAAGGTTGGTGTTGTTCTGGATGGTGAATCCACCGCCAATCTCCTCGAGGACAGGGAAGGAAACGTTGGTGAGCTTCTTCATGTTGACCAGTGACAGGGTCTCAGTAATGGTGGTCAGGTTGGGGGCAGAGAAAGACTCGAGCGAAGGGTTGGCGCTCAGCTTCAAGCTCTTGGACACCTCTGTGAGAAGAGGAACCTTAAAGGCCTTAGCGCTAGAGATTTGGATCTCAGCAGCAGTCTCGAGTTTGTTCATGGTAATATCCATAGCATCGTTGCCATTGTCGAAGATCAGAAGCTGGGAGGTAACGTTGACGAGATCGGAGTTGAAAGCGTTCATCTTTCGGTTGTTGTCAATCTGGAAGCTCTCGACACTGGCGACGCTGAGACCGCTCAGATCGCTGATGAAAGTATCGGTAATTCGAATGTTCTTGATCTTAGTAACACCATCGGTACCGAAGTTCAGCTGGCCGAGACGGGGAAGCTTGATGAAGTTAAGCTCGCCGAGGTTCTTCAGGGAAGAGAAGTCAAGACTGTTGAGAGCCTCCAGGTTGTTGAGCTCGAACTTGCCAGTGATGGAGTTGATGGAGGAACTAGAGATAGACAGCAGTCCGGAAGCACCCTTGGCCTGGAAGTCGCCCTTGATCTGCTTAGGGCCATCGATGCTCAGAGCACCCGAGACACCCTTGTCGATAATGATATCGCCATTGACGACATCGCAGTCAATAGTCTGCGATGCAGATGTGATCTTGATATCCTTGCTGCAGCTGTCACTGGCAGCTATTAAAAATGTCGTCAGTTGGGTTTGAGGAGTAGGCTACCATATTGAACGCACCAGAGACGGCAGAGACGCCGAGGGCCGCAATAGCGGAGAGGACCTTAACGGAATGCATTATGACCTGAATAAACAGAATTAGATATTGTTGATATAGACGAGTACGCGAAGAAGGATGAGGGCTGATTTCGTAGCGGTTGTTCGTATGAATGTCGCTCCAAACTTGAAACGCCTCGAAAGATGTGATGTTGATGATGCGATGGATATCGAGCGACTACACGACAGCGTTGTGAAGATATCGGTCGTGGAGCCCCTTTTTGATAAGGCAAGGATGTCTGGAGGCAACCAACCTGGAAGGAGAGTGTGAGACGGAAGGGTGAAGGAGGAAAGAACGAAGGAGAAGCGTAAAAGTCAAATCGAAAAGAAATGACCAAGACGCAAAGTCAATTGAGAAGGAAGAGTGTTGTTTTAAGGCAGGTGAAGGAAGAAAGAAAACAATAGGGAGAATGGATGGCCGGAGAGGTTGAAACCAATCAAGAAGCACAAGCCAAGTAAATGCGCGTCTCGGCAAGCACCTCACAATGGATCAAATGCAAACCAGTCCAGCCCAGTCAAGGTCGGCCAAGTGATAGGCAGGACAGACGTTCGTACGTACCTAATTCTGTGGTTTTGTGGATGGTGTTGATTCTGTAAATCCTAGGTGTTTTCTCGGAGAATGACTGAGATATAGCACGGAACAGTAAAGATATTCCTAAAAGTAGAAAGTCTGGCTGAGTAGAGCCTGACGGAAATGAGTGTCGTGAATAGAAAAACTGGACGAGAATATTACCGACAAGGAGAGGAAAGAAGAAGGTCGGAGGAGTAGGAGAAAAATAGGAAGAGAAGAAGAGGGAGGAGATGAAAGATGGTTGACCGAGATGAGTGCACGGTGGGAATTCGGCGTCGCATGCATGCATGGTTAGGTACCAGGGGTGGGTAGGTTGGATGGCAAAGTTAATGGGACAAAAGCAGGGCACCAACAGGCCAGACGCGAGCCTAGGGTCCATTTCCCAGGGGCACTCAGACACTGGCGACCGAAAAGGAACCAGTGCCGGACCAGGGCGATCCAATGTCAGGGCGAGCGAGCGGTACAATACGGGTGCGGCGGCTCATTAGCCAGGTGTGAGAATTACCTAGGGATGCGATCCAATGCTCATCTCATCTCCTGCTAATGGTTCAGAGACATGGGCCCACTATCCTTTACACTCACACTCAGTCAGTCACTCAGATTCAGTCACTCGCCACGATGAGTTATTGACACCGACCACCACACTGAACGAACTACGAGCACGCTAGCTGATCCATTGAGTTTATTATCCGTCTTAGTTGGCTGACTACCTGAGATGGCAACCTAATGCAATGTTTGGCTCTTTTGCTGCGAGCCAAGGCCGGATATGCTCCCATTTATACGATACCAACCTCGAGCTTCCAATGCCCAATGGCCGCGTCAGCACAACAACAAGATGCAACGATGATGACCACACTTTGCTTCATGCTCGGCCAGCACCAAATAATCATGGAACCCTTCCATAAAGGGAAAATGTGGGTACTCCATCTCAGGTATCAAGCTGTACGGATACCTTGGTCATTGATTTTAACTACGGGCGTTGCATGCGCATTAGCGGGGTCAATCAGGTACCGCAGCAGCAGCTCGCAGCCACGCCGACTGTGTTTCAACTTTCTCCAACTTTTGACTTTACCTCCAAGGTAACGTTCTATTATGGGAGGCATCCAGTTGCAGACGGGATGCATGTAATTAATACTCCGTAGCTTAGGTAGGTAGATTGTCTTTGCTATTCCCTGGCTTTGCTCCCTATATTTAGTAGCTGCCAACTCCAACTGTGCCGCCAAATCCATCCCATCCATCGCATGCACGCGAGATTTGCACCCCCATTTCAGCTAAAGTCGCTGCTGAAAGTATCCGCTTTCTCCGCTTTGCGCATCAACTAGCGGGGGTATTGAACTCCATGTCTCCAGAAGGTAATTCAGTACCTAATAGCGAGATACTTTCAACATCAGATGATATCCCCTCTCCTGGCTGTCATGAGACCTCCCCTCAAAGTATATACTAAACAGACGGAGATATTGCACCGCCTTCCCTGCCAAACTCATCCCGTTCCATTCGTCTTCTTTCGCCTGTCCAATGAATGGTGCATTTCACGATCCAGCCGGGGCCCTGTTGTCAATCTTCAATTCCCTTCTTTTTATGAGACAAAGGCTAGAACATGATGCCAGTTGGAGGCCAAAGTTGCACGACTGTCATGTCAAGGGCGATGCAGCACAGAATTCAGTCAACCAAGCGAACACGAGTCTATCTGCGATTAAGAGAAATATGTAGACGGGGTCAGTCATCTCCCTCCTGAACTCGATTGATCTTAGAACCCCGAAATCACCAAGCATGAACATCACTCAAATCTTATTATATTGCCAATGCGATACGAGCCTGGATGTCGGCACCAGAATTTCCGGGGGCGCCGGGGATAAGAAACAGGGAAGCCCAAGCTTCTTCTTCTCCCTTTATTTCGACTGACATTCCACCTCTCAGAGATATCTTGTTATCGCTTCCTTTTCCCTTTTCATATGTCTCCTATTATACCTCGGACAATCCAGCTGTCACCATCACAGACCCACGTGCTTCTTTTTTTCAAGATAAGTCTCAAACCATCTTGTATCAATCCTGGATGATTTCGCATAGCGGACGGTCATTCATAATATATGTGCTGGGGCACATGCCACGGATAGATCTAGTGTTGCGATCCTACACTACCTAACAGTAAAAGGGACTTTCTTTTTTCCTCTCCTTTTTTCTCACACCGCCTCTAACCCGAATCCGCCCCTGATTTGTTTACATGCCATGCTCACTTGAGCTCGTTATCCTTCAGTTTCACAAACTCGGGAATATCCATTGAGGACGATCATGGTGACAATCATCATCCAGGTAATCAAAAGTGACGCAACAAAGCAAGTTCAGCATGCACATCTTCCTTTCACCTCAGACAAAGGCTTTCAGGGTTCTCCAGCCTCACAACGAAACCCAACCCTCATGTCTTCAATTCTGCTAGACATCTGAAAAAGTCATCAACTCACGGATATATGGCACCGCATCTTGACACTAATTTAGCCTGGATGTCCGTGGGCTTCTTCCTGTTGGCTGTTCGGTTGAATCTGCCGCTGTCCAAGAGCCTACGCAGATAGTCCACGACGGATGCCGCCGTTCTATCCATTGCGGCATGTAAATTGAGGCTATCCGCGGCCCCCTTGACGCGTTGCACTCTCCACACTGCGACAGCTAAGCCTGCAGCTTGTGTGGGAACGTCTCCATCTGTCGCTCGTTGCTAGCCTAGCATCTTCCTCCTTCCCGCTTCCCACTTTCTATCTGCCAAGACAGTATGAACAGACTCGACAATCTGCGAGTGGCTGCATAAGGTTTTGATTCTTCTCCAGGCGCTAAATATCTTTCCATGTCGAGTTGAGCTATTGAGCTCTTATGGTGCGTGAGTCGAGGTGGTTGTTGGTTGAACACGTCGCACGTATCCATGTGTCTGATCTGATACAAACCCAATGGATCATTTTTGCTTTCTCGGATCCTTTACGGATAGGTTGGAGATGAATCGAGGCCTGCTGCAAGTCCGGCAGGGGCGCTGTTAGTCGATTCGTGGCGCAACTGTCTTCACGCCGTTGGGAGCGATTCCACAAGCCAGGCCTCCCCTGGAGCTGATCGCCGATGTCGAATCATGTCTTTGCTAAAACTTAACCAATCAGTATTAGCTGCCATGATCCTTCAGCACCAATGAGAAACATGCCCAAACCAATGCACTCAAGAAGAAACCCATCATGTATCATCAGTCGCGAATACTTGGCTTTGTTCACCGGGTCCAGGCCAATCATTGAAGTATGTGGCATGACACCACTCGCAGTAGTCATGACGGTCGAAGCGTATCCGATCAACACCAGTGTGGGATCTTCTCTGAGGGACACGATGACAACAAACACGCCGGCCCGGCAACCAAAGTTTATTCCATTGTACTAATGTCTGTTTCTTCGACTCGCCACATATACCACATGAAGAGACTTCGATATGGTGAGAACTTTTTCGACAGCTCTGTCATATCTTGCTCCGACATATACTTCCACTTACCGCCACCTTTGGCCTTGAGCTTGGCAACATCGCGCCCAACGAACGCAGCCATGCCTCTCTGAACACCTAGATCACCCAGTGAGAAGACATCCATTCGTTTGAGCCCAAAGCATGCAAACATCTCGACAGACCACTTCCCGAGACCCCTCACAGCAATCAGCTTTTCCATGACTTCCTCATCCGAAGCATCGTGAAGCATCTGGGCACTCAGCTCCCCGCTGACGAACCTTTCTGCAAGGCCTTTAATGTATTCGGCTTTGCGTTGTGATAATCCTGCTGTGCGAAGCTCTTCAATGGACTTGGCTGCCACTTGAGATGGATGAGGGAATCGAGTTCCTGGTTGCTCTTCGAATAACGTGAGGAACTTGGCCTTTATAGACTTAGCTGCCGCTCCCGATACCTGCTGGCTGATAATGCCACTTGAAAGGCTCTCGAAAGGGTCGATCTTCTCTGCCAGTCCCTCGGGTGAAAACACTCGGCAGTGGTGATTCTCCACCAGGGGCTTCATACGAGGATCAACTTTGACGAGATAGTCACATGCTTCTTTAAGCAGATTCTCTGTTGTCGTTTTGACCCGAGGTGCTTTGCTGGGTGAGACAGTCTCGATATCCCGTGAGGCAACAAGTCGTGAAGTTTCTGGCGAGAGAAGTGTTGCATTTGTCAGCTTGGGGTTTGCCAGTCGTGTAACTGCTGTGGTGCGAGGCTTCTTGGTAGAGCTTGTTGGCTCAGCGAAAAGTCCAGCAGCAGTTGGTGTCGGTGTCATAGGAGGCGGAGCTGCTGGCATCGCAGACTTGCCTTGTGCACGCTTCTTCGGAGGTGGTGTCGATGGCGCCTGGGGCTCATCTTGAACAGCAGCTGCTTTGCGCTTCCGACCAGTTTTCTGAGATGTCAACTCCGCTGGCGATTCTACCTTGGTCGCAGCCAGAGCACTAATACGTGAAGAGCGCCTTGTCACAGTCATGATGTTCTTCGACGTTGCCCTCAGTATTTGTAATGTGAATGGTTGTACAGCCAGGAAGCGATGATGTCGTAAGAGCGCAGAGAACATGAAGCACTCTAGTTTTATAATAAATACCCCACAATGCTCGAGGTAGCACAATTTTTTTTTCTTCGAAGTGAGACTGTTTTGGTGAAGGTGATGATGGTCTTTCTCTTACTTGTTCACGCTGGTAAGGAAGAGGTTGTGACAAATGCGCCCTGTTTATGTCATTGGTAGATCTCTTGGCGGATCTAGAACCAAAAACGTCAGCCCGCGGTTGAATATCCAATTGGGACAACGATATGAATGATAGTTGGCAGCTAGACCCCTATTCTCATGGAATGTTACCTGATAGTTAGAGATAGGATATGCCTTGCTTTCTCATGGGATAATTGTATCTCCAAGTTACCAGCGCGATGATTGCTTTGGTATAGACTGGTCTAGCTAGTTCTTACCAGGTTGTCGGTACCATTTACCCATTATCAGGTAACAACTCTCATGTTTAGTCGTTCGTTAAGGGAGTGTACTGGCTAATTATATCAACATTAATGCTTGGTCATCAATATCGGAGTTTCTATCTTTATACATGGCTCTTATTAGACATGGGGTTTGGTGTTAAGAAGCTCGTGTTTCTTTATCTCAGGTTCCACATCGGAATTTGATTTTGATATCGTTAGGTGATACGAAGCGCCCATTGTTTGTGACACAGCTTCACGTATAGAACACCACATGTTTTCCTATCCAGACATTTCAAGAGAATCATAGAATAAGAGCAATCTGGCCGGAAAAATCCAATATTGAGGCTTCAATTGCACCTCCATCGGACTCTCCAGGGTAAGTTTATACCCGCCACTAACTTCCTTTCCTAGCGGCACAGGCTCGTTTCGATAGGGGCTATCTGCTGCTGAAACCACTGAAGAATGGAGCCAGCGGAGCTCCTGGAAGCTCTGGAACGCTCTAGGAACCCTGTCCCGGCCACAACCCGGACTGTACTGTTGAGCCAACGAAAGTCAAAGTTTTGATCTGAGCTGTCGCAACGTGAGGTCGGGTGGATAACAAAGTCATGTCAATATTGTGTTGCTCTGTTTTATTTTCCTGACCTGGCTTCTTCCAACCTGCGTATACTGGCTTCATGATTGATCTCGAGAACCGCCACACACTCGTTTCCGGTCTCACCACTTAATTAATTCTAGTCAATGCGAATCTGTCGCTTTGGACACGCTAGACCCCTTGCGCGACAGCAATAACCTCAAACTGGCCAGCAAAACCCCTGTACAAAGACATATCAGGGTACCATCTGCCCAGGCACGAAACCGCACGAGAGTCGCCGTCAACTTGGGCTTCTGTAGTATACGAGCGAAGAATTGATAGACAGAGTCATTGCTATCTTTGGCGCATCGACAGAATAGCAGCATTGGGATTTCACGTGGTTGCTGACGACAAACCGTGAGAACCGCCCCAACGATAGCTCCCGTATCAAACCTACGACGATCCATTCAAACTAGACGATAGAGAGGAAAAACGACTCCTCGAAGCATCCACCATGCTTCTTCCACACGGCGGACTCAACTGGAAGTCCGCAAAGGCCCAGATGCCTCCCACCAGAGTGTTGCGAAGCTACCTTACACGATCACGTCTGCTTCTCCTAATAGGTGTAACTGGCATTGTGATGCTACTATACCGTACTTTTCGAGCACCACCTCCTGGACCGCAAAAGTGTGTATAACCCTACCAAAGCCTGCGCTAGAACAGCTTGACTGACATGGAGACAGTGTGCGCTGTTGGGGACCAAACAAGTCGCCAATGGAAATGACACCAAACGAACATGCCCTATGGAATGCGCATATGCAAACCCCCGTCCTCTTCAACCACCATAAGCCTCTCAAAGTCGAATCTCCCTCGATCCAGCACATTGACTTGAATCCCATCACCTCAAGCCCGCAAGCCCTTGTCCGAAACGAACGAATATTAATCCTGACGCCCCTGAAGGATGCTGCTCCTTTCCTCAAGCACTACTTCAAGCTCGTCGCCGAGCTCACCTATCCGCATCGCCTGATCGATCTCGCATTCTTGATATCCGATTCGAAAGACGACACACTCGCCGTACTAGCTTCCGAGCTGGACCACCTACAAAAGCGCAAGGATGAGGTTCCTTTCAACAGTATCACGGTTGTTGAGAAGAACTTCCATTTCCACCTCAGCCAGGATGCGGAACAGAGACATGGGTTTGAGGTACAGGCGCCACGTCGCAAAGCTATGGCTAAGGCAAGAAACTACCTCTTGGCCACGGCTCTAAAACCGGAACACTCATGGGTGTACTGGCGTGACGTCGATATTGAAGAAGCACCCAGACGAATTATTGAAGACTTCATTGCTCACGATAGAGATATTCTGGTGCCCAGTAAGTCTATGGGAGCCAATTTCTGAGACAGCATGACACTAACATAACTGAGACATCTGGTTCCATAGGTTCGAGAAAGGGGTTGATATTGAGGGTCGATGTAAGTGCTAGCGATGGGATGATGATTCATAGAAAGCCACTGACATTTCATGCAGTTGACTACAACTCATGGATCGAGTCGGACAAGGGCCGAAAGCTCGCCAACAGCCTGCCAAAGGACACTGTGATCGTCGAAGGCTACAAGGAATTCGACACTGGACGTGAATACATGTGTAGGATGGGAGACTGGCGCGAAAACAAAGATGTTGAGCTTCAACTCGATGGTATTGGAGGTGTCAACATTCTCGTCAAGGCAGACGTTCATCGATCAGGTATGTGCTTCCAAAATGACATGGATCATGGACTCGCAACTGACATTATCTCCAGGCATCAACTTCCCAGCCTATGCTTTCGAGAATCAGGCAGAGACCGAAGGCTTCGCCAAAATGGCCAAGCGCGCCGGTTACGAAGTCATTGGTCTTCCCAACTACATTGTCTGGCACTACGATACCCAGGAGAAATCCAGCAACCTATGAGGATATCAAACTTGAAGTGTAGTTTTCGAGTCGACCTCTGATGACAACCTGCCTTATGCTGCCGGTTCTCAGACCGCCTCAACCCATATACGCAGACCCATGACGTTACGCTGTTAACGTTTCCAATATTTATCCGGGCTCTTTGATGCCGACTCTCAAGTTGAGCTTGGGGCACGAGCAACAAAGCATGATTTTTCAGAATAACTTACCACACTCGATTCCGACCCAATATGTCGTGTCTTTAATACGGTATACGCTGGCGCTCCGGGTATTTCTTGAGGGAATGAGCATATGCTCTTCTGTAATATTTGGAAACTGGTTTCTGGTTGCCAGTTGGGAAACGCGCCGTGCTATAAAGACTCAGTAGTAATGTGTGATGGAGAATGCCAGAGTCTTGTATATGCATGGCTGGCAGAGTTTAGAGTGAGATGTGTAGATAGACCGAGTATGAGTTACTTGCTAGAGCTGGGCAATGCGCCCGTGGTTGTCACGAGTATAATCCACTCACGAATCGATACCGCTCAGATTCTATATCAAGTCCCTTTTCACCATGACGGGTTATTGACTTGCCTCGTGTGAATTCGTTAGGTAGTTGTACTGATGATACTTTATCTGAAATCCGTAATGCGTAATAATCAGAGTACTGAAATAAGATAAACCCTTCATCAATTAGCGCTTATTGACCATATCTAACTTGCGAATAACCTCATGTTTTAATAGTTGTGGTGACTTGAGCGAATCAGACTTTCCATATCTGAGTTGGCCATGTGAATATTGCGTCACATGAAGCGGGTGCACCTGAGCAATCTTGCACATAAACGAAATAACCCCACAATATGCAATTAAAAGGAAATAGCGGACAAGGGCCCAGGTGCCGTCATCACACAGGCAACGATAAGAGTTCCGCAGGCTGCCTTCAACACTTTACTCACAACCTACCACCTAAGACGACGACGCTGACGACAACGAAATTGCACGGGACAACAAACAGGCCATACCACGCTGCTCAGATTTATCTAATCCTACACTCTTCGCATATCCTGCGTAATCCCGGTGGATATTGCCCTCTTTCAGCCTGACCCCACTACCCAAACCGAGTCGAGGCCCGTTACGCCATTTCCCGCTTCAACAACTTAAGACGAGACCGATTCTTTCAGAGGACCAGGACGGGCGCTCCTTTTCCTCATCCATTCCATCATCCTATTTCATCAACCCCTAACAATCAGCAACCGTAAACATGTGGGGTTGGTTCGGTGGCGCCGCGGCCCAGAAGCGCAAGGATACACCCAAGAATGCGATTCTCGGGCTGCGAGCGCAACTTGAGATGCTGCAGAAGCGCGAGAGGCATCTCCAAACCCAGATCGACGAGCAGGATGCCCTCGCACGCAAGAACGTCAGCACGAACAAGAACGGTATGCGATCATCTCGGCGAGCATGATGATGCGGGGCAGAAATGCTGATCTATATGATAGCGGCCAAGGCGGCCTTGAAACGCAAGAAGACACACGAGCACTCGCTCGAGCAAACCGTTGCACAGATCGGTACGCTGGAGCAGCAAATCAACTCGATCGAGTCAGCCAACATCAACAAGGAGACCCTGGCGGCCATGAGCAACGCCAACGCGGCGATGAAGCAGATCTATGGAGGTCTCACGGTGGATAAGGTTGATGCGACAATGTACGTGCTCACACTGGTTCTCTATTACACTTTTTGTGTAAGCTGTGCCTTTTTTCTAACTCTGTGACAGGGAGCAATTGCGAGAAAATAATGCCATGAGCGATGAAATTGTCAACGCCATCACTGCGGGCTCATTGGGCGATATGATCGATGAGGATGAGTTGGAGAATGAGTTGGATGAACTACAACAGGAGCAACTCGATGAGCAGATGCTCAAGACAGGCACCGTCCCTGTGTCGGATGCCGTGCACAAGCTGCCCACGCCGGCCAGCGCGGAGCGTATGTGTCCTGTTCCTTTAATTTTTTTTTTTCACATAGACTGACAAGTTACAGCTGTATCGAGCAAGAAGCAGGCCATCGAGGAAGACGACGAGGAAGCCGAACTCCGGAAACTGCAGGCCGAGATGGCTATGTAAGGTGACCAATAGAGGAAATTGATGATTGCATAGCATATAGTTGGTCGGGACTGAGGGCAAAGCCAAACCATCTGTGGCTTTATTCTTCCACCACAGACAGGCCACGGCTTAGGGGCTCTATGAGCTTTCCATGCCCTGGCGGATTTGTTGTTCTATTGTGGGTGTTATGTCGGCGTCGGCGTCTGAGGCTGTTGTTGATCCTTATTGTTTACGAAACCCTCCATCTTTTACCCAGGAATTTGGTTTAAGCATTGCGTTCCTGAACCCCACAGAAGCTTTGGCCGAAAGTTGCACGACTGAGAAGTGTGAAGCTGACGAGAGGCTTCTGTGGTGGTACGTGAGCCTCGAAATGGAGAAGAATCTAGATCTTCAATGCGAATATATCCCGTAAAATTGGACGTTTAGATGATATATACCTATACAAAGATGAGGGAGGGGAGGTCTGTAGAGGCTCTGGTTGTTGGAAGAGGGAGCGAGCTTCTGAAGAACTACAGAGTACGATCATGACATCAATAGAACAAGTTCCAAGGTTCAAAAGTAGGTCACAGGATGGTATCGTAAATGGTGATAGTGCTTATATCCTTTGGCCGTGAGAAGCTGGAGCAGGCCAAGACAGTGTGGGTCATATCACTATTTGATTGATCCATAGACGTCCATTCCAAACGACTGAAACAAGGGCCGGGTTTCTTGGTCTGGCTCAACCCTGTCTCTAAGATCTCGCATCGAACCGAGATGTTGAAGTAGAGCCGAGGCGAAGTAACGCTATGTTCTTCAGCCGACCCAGAAGTGACCGTTTTGGAGAGACTAAATTCAAGAAGGTAGGTGAGTCGACAATGACGAGCTAACTGACTCCGAAACTGGCTAAGGTGCAGAATGTGAAGTCGTCACATCTCCCACGTTGTCATAACATTCATTATCAAGCTTAATAAAGGTGGTCGATCTGTAGAGGGTGGCCACCCTATAATTGGCCGCCATCGAGGCTATACAGACACCGTAATTGGACGGATGTGACCTCACGTGACCAGTCATCATGTTTCCAGTCGGCTGGTTGGCTGTAAGCCGTTGACGCCCTCCCGCGTCTAACAGCGCTGTAAGAAGCCCCCAGCCAGTCACAGCTCGAACTCTAACCGCCAAACAAACATCACCACCCGTCGAGTTTCGGACGTCTGATCTATTCCTCTCTATCTTTAGGCAAAAATAGAACCTGCAGCAGCATCTCTCGGATCCAGACTCTTCCACAATGACGCCTGCAGGGCCCGCTCTGGCGGCTCCATTGTCCTCGAGAGGCCTTGAGCTGAAGGAGGCTTGCAGATAGATGCAGGACTTGCAACGCCCAGCAAGCGCTGGCCCTTTTTTCGCTGTATCTTGCCATGTTCTAATCAGCTTTCCGTCATGTAGCGGGAGTCGGCGGCTGCTGAGAATGGACATGCATGTAGTCTTGTCTTCATATCTCCCCTTGTTTCCTACGTCGCCCATCCGTCGTGACTGTGTTTCGCATTTCCGTTTCTCTTTTTTCCTCTGTCGTCTCGTCCGTGGCCGCTTGTGTGCACAATCTCTCTCACTAATTCTCCCTTCATTTCTATTCCCTTTGTTCTCTTGTCACGGCTGCTCATGAATCCACTTCGTTGAGATGCTGGCCATCTCCTTTAATAGGATACCCTTCTCTATAGGTGAGCCTATCAGCTCAACATCACCAAGCCCCGAGCTGGGACTGATATCCCCATCTACAGATGTTTCGTTGTAGAATGGCCAGTTGGCCATTTTCCTTCGTGCCGGCATGGTTAATCTTTTGTGTGACCGCCGTACTGGCGACTAATACTTCGACCGAATTTTCGACTGAATTCTCGAGCCTCATTCCTAGCTGTGCTAGGAAATGTTTTGTCTCTTTCTTGAACGTCAATTATGCCCAGAACAGTTGCACCGGAAGACCCGTGTTGGATTGTTTGTGTTCTCAAAGGGGCGACACGGGGTTTACTTTGGGTGAAGGTGCAATGCAATGCATCTCTGCTGAACGATCCATTGGATTCTGTTCAATAGTTGAAGCGAGTGGTATGTCTTACGAACCACGAAGGACACCAAAAGAGTGCTACTTACACAGAAACAGATCGAGTCATTCAGAATGCATATAATATATGCAACGGGAGACCTGATGCGGTGCAGCCCACCCATCTTACTATCACAGCAACATTAGTTCTAGCTCCTTCAGGAGGAGTGGTGACATTTCCCTCTGTGACCAGGACCCGGACCACGATCACCACCAGCACTATATCAAGCCTTGATACATCGACAACTATTAGCACACTGCCAACAACCCTAGTCATCGATACATCTTCACCCCCTGTTATTCCAAGACCATCGTCGAAAACCACCACAACAAGATCGACGAGATCGACGGTTAGGGAACGTTCCACCACCAGCTCGTCTGATGATCCGGATATCATCTCCATCACCGAGCCTCCGCTCACCAAAACCACGACTTTTAAAACTTCTACAACTAGCTCGACATCGAGTTCGGAGACCGAGGCCACTACCACAGCCGCGCCTGATGATGCAGGTGGTGCAAGCAAAAACGAGGACAGTGATGACAAAGACAAGCTTTCCACTGAGCAGGTTGCTGGTATATCGGTGGGTGTCCTTGCTGCCGTCGGAGTTGCAATTGGAGCCATCGTGCTGGCAAGATATTATCGACGAAAGAAGTACCCTCAGGTCAAGACTGGCTTTCTCCCCATGAGAGATACCTGGGGTTATAAGCCAGACCGATCTGATAATGGTGGACGTAACTCGTGGATAATCCGCCAACTCCGTCCTGAGACGGATCCTGCGGGTAACCCACCACCGCCTGCTTACAATAGGAGGAGTACTAGGCCTGAAAACATCGGCATAGCATTATCACCCCCTCCTTCAAGCAGCAACACCGCCGTGAATACTTCTTCCTCGAGGCGGTTATCAAGGCTGCTCCCTGCAAAGCCAACATTGCCGGAACTATCTTTTGGAACGACCAACGAAAAACCCCTGCCTCCAGAACCTGCAGAGACTGGACGCCAAGATGCTGGACAGCAAGACAGAGATGAGATACCTCAAGTAGCACCACCGATGCTTGCTGCTGCCGCAGTTGCCACTTCGCCCGGAAGATCCAAACCTCATCCACCTGTACCTCTGAAGGTGCAGATACCACCAGCTGCGAGGATGAACAACCGCGAGAGTGACGTGACCGAGTTTGAAGAAGATCGAACGTCAATATCTCCGAATGCCAACACTCAGGTTTGGAGACCACCAACAACCCCCCTCTCGGCAACGACCTACTATGTTGCTGATCAGTATGGAAACTGGGTTCTTGCCAATTCAAAGCGTGCTTCCGTCGTAGCACGGGGCTCGCAAGACTCCAATGGAGTTCAAGAGGGAGCATCAAGACCACCACCCAACAACAACAATAACGGCTCTTTTGGTAGTGCAGAACAAAGCAATGCCAGGACGCTTGCTCCCCCAGCTGAGATCTTACCCGCGGGTAGTCAAACCAGAACTTCTGGACCTCGTCCACAATACCCCTCCCCGTTCTTCTCGTCGCAATCTCATCCACGACGCAGCGCTTCGATGCGTCGCTCCATGACTAGGCCCCAGACTAGACCACGAGAAGACTCTAGCAGCAGCAGTGCCACCATAATCACTTCGTCAACTGAGTCTTCCTCAAGCATCCCATCCGTAGCGCCTGAACAGCAAGTCAGCCTCTCTCCTGTTGTGGAATCTCCCCAGTCAGTCCGGGCTCGCCAGCAGCAGCAACAGCAGCCTCAGATCCCACTTCGTGATCCTCGACGTGCTAGTCAGTTGGGCAATCCTGGTGTTAACGTCAATCCGAGACTTGCTCCTCCCACGCGACAATTCATGTACAGCCCCCCTGGACAGCCAAGTCCGACTTTGGGAATGATGCAGCCTCCTAGTGCATACTACGCAGGACTGCAGTCAAAGTCACAGACACAACCTCAGCCACAGCAAGCTCCCCAAAATCCTCAGCCCATCGACAACGCAGGACTTCAAGCAACCTCTCAAACAATGCGCATTGTTGAACCCTCTCCAGAGCCAGAGCCAGAGCCAGACAGGACTGCAGAACCTTCTGCTGCCGACTCAAATCAGATCAGGTCTTCTCCTTACTACTTTGATCCACCATACCCTCAGCCTCTTCACACTCGTCAGCCCTCCCAACATCGTCGTTCTGCCTCAGGCCCTCAACCCCAACAGTACAGACCGTATCAGAGGCCCCCTTCGTTCCAACCCTCTCCTCGTGAGCAGCAAACATCGTGGGAACCCGTCCCACGTCTCCATTCCCAACAGCAACGCCATTACCAGCAACCGCAACAACAGCAGAACCATTGGCAGCCCAACCCGCGTATACCTCCAACGTATCAATCTTTCCAGCAACAACAGCCTCTGCAGGCCTACCAGCGCCCACCGCAGCAACAGCAACCCTACCAATCATCGCAGATACATCCACCTTTCCAGCCTCGGCCAGGCCAACAGCCCTACCCTCGCAACCAAGGGGGTTACCAATCGTTTCAACCATATCCTGCCCAGCAGCAGACTCATATTCATCCCTCCCAGTATCAAAATTACCGTCCTCCCCAACCCATGAACCCGCCCTTTGTCTACCATGAAAGTCAGGAATCGCGGGATCGCGAGGTTCAAAACAAGACTCCGCCAAACGTTCCCATGTCGCCTCATTGGAGGCCAACACTGACGCCTACAAGGCGAGGACGCGACCTGGTCCTGAACGTACAATAAGAAAAGCAGACTCATAGAGTTTCCATCGACACATGCATACCCTGGTCGTTCTTTTGTTTTGTGAATTAGATATCATATCACCTTGTATAATAGTCACGCATTTGGAAGCTATAATGAGCATTAGCATTAGCCATAGACTGGAAGCAAAAGGCACCGGGCTTACACACGAGCCTAGGGCGAAAATCCTTGTATACACTTATACTACACCACCTTAGACATTCATTCTAATTTTATAAGGTCATTTCTCGCAATTTAATGTTCTTTGTGTTCTTCAATCCTGATCTCTTCGCAAGTTGCTAGGCCCAGCTTGAGCTTCGTCCTTGTTCTCCTCCTTGATTGTTTGACCCATCACACACTCCCTCTCAACGAACTGTCGAGGTTGTTGGGATGACTCGCTCGGAGTACCGACTGGATCAAGCATATCCAATTCTAGGTCATGAAACGTTTGTTCGCTGCTTTGGTTGCTGCGACGGAGGCGGCTTCCATGTCTTCTCAAGCTTCCTCGCCTGAAGAATCCCGTCGCATTCTGTCGCATGTCGTCAATGTGGTTCTCAAGTGCAACATCGAGAGCATCTAGGCCTTGGTCCAATGTATCACGGTTGAGATGCACACCCGCATCTATGAGCTTATTTCTTCTTCGAATGTCTTGCCATCGTGTTAGGTTTCCCATTTCTAATACGTTCATTCGACGATTTTTGCCCATTGGATTTCCCATCATGGTGGGCTTCCAGGCATGATCCTCTTCCACCAATGCACGTAAATCGTTGGGCATGGAAGCTCGGCGTTTCGAAGATCGCCGTCGGGCTTGAGTGATTCTCTCCATCTCCTCAGACTTCGAACGAGGTATGATGAGCACGTTCTTGAACCGTATGAGAACAAGCAGCAAAAGAACTGTTAACAAAAAGAGTATACCAGCTACAACGCTTGTGGCAACTTGTTGGCCCAGCTTCCGAGTTACATGGCCGCCCAGCGCGGTCGAGCCAGCTGCAAGAATGTACGAGAAGGATTGTATTATAGCGAACCCCGCTGTCACTCTTGGGAAAGATGAGTAGTTGGTCCTACGTTGGTCTTGACCCGAGGGATCACGGTGGCGACCAACCATACCAGGAGATAGATCTGATGTGTCGAAAGTTTCCATGATGAGGCCGTTGCACTCCGAGATTGCGAGACATGATAAAAAGCCTATACACAGAGCAAAAAACGTTGGCACACCAGAACTGATTGGCGGTCCCGAGGAGACAGCAGCGTAACATGCACCGCCAATAGGTAGGGCGACGGTAAAGATGGCCCGGCGAATTAGATGTGAAGACCATACCACCTTTTTACCTATAGTCTCACGGTTCACTTTGCCCTCTCGTTTTCGTGATCTTGAAAAGATGCTTGCCTTTTGGAAAGGAATTGCAAACAGAGCGCCGAGTGCGACGGCAGCGACATGAAGACCGACGTAGGGCGACCTTAGATGGTAGAATCGAGACACCAGTGAGCCCAATAAAATGATCACAAGGACGATCTGCGCATAGATCCATGCGACATATATCGCCATCACAGCGAAGCCAGGCTGCTCAAGCATCTCCAAGGATAAACGAACCCCATGATATGCTTCCTGTCCCCACCACTTTGGGCCTGTCTTGACTCGATGCATCATGACTTCTCCTCGTGCCAACCGACGCGAGATGTCACCGTCTGTTCTCACTTCTGCAATCGACCGCCGGAATGCGGATCGCCGAACTTCAGGGCATATGACATTGAGGATCAACACAACCGCGATCAGCATGATACTGATATAGAATCCCCATGCCGGTGGATGCTTGTCAATGATAGCTGCGCCGATGAGAAAGCCAATTCCAAGAGATCCAATCCAGCACCAGGTCCAGATACCTAGCCAAACACCCATGCCACCTCCATGTCTTCTTGCGTCGAACTGGTCAACAACCTCTTCATGAGGGTGCTGGCACATCAAAGAAGCACCAAACAGGTCCGTCAGCACTGAGTGGAAGTTCATGCTAGCGAACCCTAATGAGCCGCCCATCAATGTACGCGAGATCAGAAGCGTTGCCCTCCAAGATGCAGTATTAGTCAGTCTTTGACTGCTAACAGCGATCGCCTGTGGGAAAAGTAGGGGCATTGCAATGATGAGACTTGACATGATGTATGGCTTTCGACCGTGAAGCAATGGAAGTGGCCAGAGAAAGAATGAGGGCAAGGCAAGGGCCAGGAAACAACCCGTGTTGCCATGAACAGTGACGTGAGATTGATCCACGATATAATACTGGATTGATGGAACTAGTCCTGTATAGATCCCAAGTAGCACCCCAATGAGAGCAGTGCTCAAGCAGGCGGTAGAAGCGACAAATCGCTTGCGAATTGGTGACTAGTCCCTCGCAATTGGCTGTCTGATGTGTGACTTGGGGAGATTGAATCCTTGCATGTCCCGTAGACTCACGTGGGATCTCTTTCGCAAATTGATTCCATGTTCACCGTGCAGCCTTCTGCCAACGGTGTCATGTTCTGGAAGGGCATCATGGCCTGCTCCGCTTCGAATAGCCGAAGAAAGGTTTGTAGCTGCGGGGCGTTTGTGAGCTGTGGCCTGTTCCTGGGGGTACATTCCTCCAGTGTTGAGAAGGGCACTTGTGTTACAGAGATCCTTCAGCATGACAGGTCTGCGTTTATGATTCGTATTGTTTCCTTGGATGGATTTCTGGGACCTTCGACTTAGTGATGAGAGCCGCGAGATGTCATTGGGTGGTCTTCGTTCAATATGAGTTTTGGCTCGAAGCTCTTGATAAGTTCCAGAATAGCTCTCAACAACATCAGCCAGCCGCGGACGTTTGGGCAAGGCAGTGTATGTGGCAGCACGTCTGCACCCCGGTCTTGCTGGGCAAGTCGTATCTTCTGAACTGATCGGAAGTACTTGTTCGTCATTTTCTTGGGCTCTGTTGATTATCATTTCGTTGTTGTCGACCGAGGAACTGGAGCCATGACCATTTGGTACAGAGGCGTAGTTACCACGAGCTGCAGCTTCTGAATGGTCCGCAACCTCTAAAGCAAGCGAAAGTGCTTCATCAAGAAGTCGTTCGAGGTCGCTGAAAGCCCGCTTGAATAGTACCCCGTCAACTCCAGGATCTGATTTGCCAGATAAAGTCGACCAACCTGATAGCCTACGAAGAACCCTGCTGCTCGGCAACACGGGCTCTGATGGGCGTCGATCATCAATTCTGATTGACTTAGTTCGAGGTGGAAGCTCTGTCAGTCGTGAGTTATACTGTCTGGATGAACGCGATAGTCGTTTGAGCCAATGGCTTTTCCATAGGTAATCCATGATAGATCCTGAAGACTGGCTTCGGACTGGTCGATTCATATTTGCTGCTGGTGACCTTCGGCCTCTGACCGGGGATGATACTAGAGAACCCGCGTCATGGGCAGTTGTGAAATGATTGTTATGAACAGAAGAAGTAGGGGCCCTCACGTGGTCGAAGGGATTGCCATCAGGGCAAGTTTTGTTGGTCTTGCCATGGTTCTGAGTTGTGCCTACTTTGAGATGGTTCTCACAATCGCCCACAAGGTCCAAAACTGGGCGCACCTCGATACAGCGGCTCTTGCCAGTAGCGCAAGGGGTTACCAGTCCTTGATTCTCATGGTACAAGTCTTCAGCAGGAAGAGGCCGAGACTCCTAGTCATCTTCACAGTATATGCCGCTCAATTCAACTGGGTTCCTGTTGGGCGATGCCCCTAGGCCCACCTCGTTGTGTGACGAATCTAGGGCATTAACGGATACCGAGGGACTTTTACGTTCTGAATCGTCCTCAGATACGTGTTTGTCTTGAACACGCATTGTGGATTTCGAAGAGATGTGATTTGAGGTCACACCGTGTTGTGACAAAGGGGGTTTGTGGTATAGGGGGCCAGGACTAGCGCTGAAAGCATCCTTCGATGTCGTATATGTTGTGGGCTCGGAGTGCGAACTCAGGACGGGGGGAATCGGGCCATTTTTACCCGTGACCTTGAGACTATTCAATGGTGCTTTGAGAAGATGATACCGAGCTGTGGTACCCTGGTTCGTCCTGAGCTCTTTGATATCATCTGATCCTCTCTCCTCGGTTCTCGACAAGTCCACCGACACGCGTCCGCTCGGAGGAGGGGTATGATCAAAGTCTCCGGTATCAGTTTCGGCGTGACTCTCATATTCTCCTTGAGGGAGCAGGGCTCGAGTATGGCCAATGAGGTTGGAAAACATTGTGGAATCCCGTGTATCTTGTCCTGATACAGATGGTTGCAACGAAGGATGATCGACTGCGACAGCGCTACCCGGCGACGGAGAAGGAGCTTCTTCGCCGTGAAAAACTTCAGTTGAGGGGTGTTTTGGTAGAAGAGGTCGAGTTAGAGAGGTATTGATGACTATCGTCTGAGCTGACGAAGTGCTGGATCTGGAGACTCGATCATGGAACATGAGGACATTTCCAATATAGTCTAGCGTGAACACAGGAGCAGTATGAAAATGGAAATGAATACTGTCAATTATGGAAAAGAGCGGATGTTAGGACGCGGACGGCGGAAAGGGAGAAGGGGGAGAGAGGTGAGGTCGGTTGTTGATGATGATGATGGAGAGTTGCTAAATCAAAGTGAGAAGGGGATGGGTCTGTTGATGGTTCTAAATCGAGGACGAGACTGAAGGCGGCAAGCGTATTGGTGCGGTTACTATCTAACCCGGCAGGCACTTCTTGTCATGGAAGTGCACGACCTGACTTCTCTTTCTCTCCCATCTCTCACGCCTGCGGTTATGCGGGAAGGAGCCCGAAGCCACGACCATACCTACCGAGATGGATACCCGGTATTGAAAATACAGTAATATTTTAGTTCCAACAAAAGACCACCATGACGATATGTGAACTCAAACTATCAAACTATCTGACTCGCGTGTAAGGCTGAACACGACATGGAATCGATGGCCAGATGTTGATCACGACCAAGGTTCAGTCCAGGATCCGACATGATACAGCTGTTAAATATGGATAGGGAGTGAAGGCCCAGCAGCTACCAAGGTGGTAGTTTACTTGCGTCCCTTGCAGTCTGTACCTTTCTCACAAGCGCCGGGCGCTTCGACCCCTTGCTTAGGCGAGTGACCCCTGTTCGCCCTGCGGAAAAAACGCCTTGAGCTATCCACCATGTCACATACATCCCTGCATATAAACAGCACGGCTCGGCACCTAAGCTAGGGATCATCTAGTTAGTTAATTCCTGGAGACTCCGACCGTCAGCATGGAACCCGACCTCAGCAGTTTTCTGACAACCCGGTCATGCCATTCCGAATTCGACTTGATCCTCGATACTACCCGACCTGCCCTAGTTAGCGTTGCTGTTTCGGCTCACCTCAGCCTTTGGTGAGTTCTTTAATGGATAGACGAATCACTTTTCGATGCTCGCTAAAGCCAGAGATGCAAGCTTCAGGTAGCTCTCCTACCATGTCAGCTTTCACAAGATCAGGGGGCGGGCACATATCGGACTGGCCAATTACACTCGAGAACCTGAGTTCCCCTTTGGCACTGCATATGCCATCTAACCTTCCATCCGGCTGTAAGGTAAGATGGTGATGCGTTTCTGCAAAGGATTGTTACAATTGTAACCTGGATCACGAACTGCATCCATCACGCTGGTATAGGTAGATAGATAGTACCTTAATTAGCTAGACAACTATAACCAATCTAGCCTTCACCATGTAACAGTAGTACCTATAGTACTGTAGTATATGGTGTTAAGCGTTGTACAACCCTAGTAACACATAACATCATCTTGTCCAAAACAAAAATGCCCGGATATGTATCCTTGCTAACCCGACCGATCGTCTCACACCCTTGAATAGTTCTCTGCACCGCATCGCGCCAGTGCGCCTAATCGCGCGCCGTCCACAAATCATACAAGCCCGCAGCCCTCCTTGTCATCTGCGTCAAAAGCTTCCGAATAAAAACAGCCGAGATTCTTTCCAAGACTGATTGGCCTTACTCTCGCCGGGCACACCCCATCCTTCCCGCATGGCTTGATCTGGCAATCTGCCGGGGTGGCTGGCCTAATAATAGGACACGCTAACCTCGGCTGCTGTATGTACGTACGTACGGAGTAGGACCGTTACCTACCATTGCCGTGTTCATGGGCTTAGACAGACGTGCCGAAGTTGCTTATTTCTGCTGCAAGGCTGTGACTCAATAGTCCGTGGTGGATGTGTTTTTAGACTTGTCTGCCTTGTGTGTACGATGCTGAACTCAGCATCTAGAGCTGGGCAGTAATCTAACTGAGGCCTCCTCATGGCACTTCTGACAATGGGTAGTCATCGCAAATGCGATTCGGAGCTTCATTGTCTTATTGTCGTATTAGAGTAAGGTACCTAGCACGTACTACCTTTAAAGAAATGATTCTCATGGGTACGTATCCCTACCAGCCGAGGTTCCAAGGTTTAGGTAGAAGGTTGTTTGTGGAGAAATTGCCCGGCTCCATTACCCACTTTATCCGACGATCGTGAGGATGAGTTGAAACTATGTTAGTACCTAGGCACCGATCATATTTTACAGCTATTTACATATGGAATTCAACTGTTCAAGAGAGGGAAGTGTGAGAAGATCAAGCAGATATTGATTTTTATTTCTATATCAAGGCCAACGCTCAGCGTTCCAATTCCTGCTCTGGTATTTGATCGGGATTCCAGTCCCTAAATATAGAGCCATGACAAGGGTGACTGCTGCAGTCAATGCTTTGTGGTAGTACCGGATCATGGTAATGCAGGGAGAAAAAAGAAAATCGAAAGATTACAACGGAGAATTCAACAGAATTTTCTCCAGAAGAAAAGAAATGATGGCCGGCCATCAGTTGTCCCCCCATTAATGCTACAAGCATTTTGATACAGCCCCGCCAGTTCAAATGCAAACCATGAAGAAATCCAAATGACCCTAAAAGTGGATCGTCCTTTGTCAAAAAAGACGTCCGAGAAGAAGTGAAAACAAACAACAATGCTGTAGTCAGGAGGCAGAGAGTTATTACCGGTAATATCTCTGCCCCTCATGCTCAAGAATAGAAATCCCGCCATCTAAAAGCGCCGCGAGGCTCTCAGCACCTGCTGTCTCAAGATGTAACCCAATGTTGCTATATCCCGACTTGTTTCCAGCCAAGCGAAAAATGAAGTGGCTCCAAAGCAACCCACCGCTGTGCAAAAAAGGAAAATAAGCAAACGCCATCTGACAATGTGAGATGAGAGGTTTTCGACCGTTAACGAACGCTGGATCTAACCAGCAAAAAAGGAAAATTCGAATCGTCCAAGGAGGTAAGGCCGTAAGCTGAAGAAAGAATGGTGTGCGTAAAGGTGTGTGCCGTGTCTCTCTCTACCAAAAGAGGCATTCCGTCGTGATTGTTTTCATGTCCATATCATATCTCATTCCCGCGTCTTCGGCAACGTGTTTGCAATCTCCGCGACGAAAGGGATCGTCCACAAAAAGAGGGAGCCCCAATGGTAGCCTAAGAGCGAGGAAGTCTGCGAAAAAGGATATGCCTAGCGGTGAACCTCTCTTAGAAGTCCACCAGCCCAACGGACATATCCTGCGAGCAAAAGGGAGAGTTGCGATGGGTTGAAGGAGAGAAGGTATGAAACCCAATCGTCGAACTCAAACAGAATCAGTCTTGGAGAGTGAACTCCCATTGCCGAAGACATAATTCTTCATCGATAGCTTTTTGAGCTCGAGTAGCCACTGTGGTAGCCGCTATCGGAGTAGCTGTATGGTGATGCGTACTGGGCACCGTGACTCGAGTGCGCAGAGCAAAGATAGCCAACGAGTATCGTTCGCTGCTGGATAGGGTGACCTGGGCGGCCATAGGCTGCGCAACGATCAACAGCATGTGTGTAGTAGGGGCATCGGCAAGCCGAGTACAGCTCAACAAGTTGATAACACATGGCTATGGTGTTGGGCCGAGAGGTTGTTGGCCTGGTGTTGTTGGTTCTGGGATAGAGCGGTTGTAGATAATCCAGTTAAAGACCTGAGATGGCTTTACCAGCAGAAGCTGACTTTGTAAGTGGCCGGGGTCGTCAATATCACCAGGCTGTTGGCTGTTGGCTGTGATGAAGGTAGAGAGCACCGCACAAGAGGGATGAATCTTGAAGACGAGACAATGAATGATCAAAGGAGAAGCGCTTGCTTTATGAATCTTGTGAATAAATATATAGGAAATGAGGATAAGACATTTAGTGTCCGAAGAGGCATCGCAGCCTTATAGGTCTGCTTGTAGCCTGGAGGAGAGCATCGAAGCTATAACGACACACCCCAGACACAAAAACCACACCTTCAGAAACACCACTGGGATATGCTTCAAGGCTCCAGTGACGCCAGAGACGCCAGTCAGAGTGCGTGAGAGCGATAGCCGCAAGTTGAGTCTAGTCTGACTGTCTTGACAGGTGACAAAGGCTGGGGCGCGTCTATTACAGGCATGGGATAGTGTAGACCCACTACTGCGAAAGGACCAAAGATGCC